>CAVNYN010205215.1:0-26061 GCA_963692815.1 Nyctanthes arbor-tristis | reverse complement strand
CAATTTTGATTAGTTGTTAATTTTATTGTTAACTTTAACAATTTTAAAATTGTGTTAGAATTTAATACTTTTAAAAAATTTAATACTTTTAAAAAATTCTCTTTTATTTATTTAATAACTCTTGACAAGAATGGTCGCACTTAGATTTGAGTGGATTTTAGTAATTTTGTTTAACACTTCTAATGTGACACTTCAATAGTTGTTAAATTTAACTTTCATATATGGCATTTACCAACAATTTAAAATACACTCTTTCTTTATGTGAATAAATAAATTTAACAATACGAATGTGGATGCTTAGTGCTCTTAATATAGATGGTTATAGGTACTCACAACAATTTACGGTATAATTAAAAAACTTTTTGGGGTGTTACTCCCGAAACCACAAAAATGCTAGTCCCCCCTTCAACCCCATTCTTTTTTATGAGATTAGCTAGGTCCTCTACTAATTCCTAGCTTCATCCCTGTGTAACAAGGTTTCTTACACAAATAGAATTCATAAAATAGGGTATGTTACACAATAAAATTTGTGTAACAATGTTTGTTACACTTTTTATAATTCAAGAAATAAGGTATGTTATACATTTTAATTCATGTAGCAAAGATTGTTACACTATTTTTAATTTATGTAAATGTTATGTTACACAATAATAGAGCAACTTATGTTACATCCTTTTAACCTGTGTAACAAGGTTTGGTACACAATTTAATTTATGTAATATAAATTGTTACAAACACAACGTAGCTTGCTATGTAATAGGTTGTAAACACTCCCAACTATTTTTATAAATGTTTCCATAGATATTATGGAATGAATCATTGATTGGATTTGAAAATCTCCCCAAGGAATAAAACATGGGTAAAACAAAAATTTCATATGTTCGATCGCGAATTATTTTTATTAAACTTAAATACATAAATTAAATTTTTAAATATGTGTACATTAGTATATATTTGAATACAACTATAATATCCCCAAAGATAATCTAAACCGATAAATTTTGTTACTTGAACAAAATTTAATCTTATAAAATTAGAGTATGTGTGTGTGTATATATATTAAAAGTACTTAAAATCAATAGTGGAAGACAAACGAGAGTTATTTACGTAAAATGTATTTTATTGTGATAATAAATTACTGACTTAAATAGTTATAACATTCTTGGGATTCCCTTGTGTTTGACCTATGTACCACGGTTAAGGCCCAGTACACAATTACCCTGTCATCTTGGAGTTGTCACTAATCCCATCACTTGCATTCTAACACCTACAATGCAAAATTATATAAGCCCATGATAATGTATATAATATCAATTAAATGATGACAATGACGATGTCGCACCACTAAGCATGCAGGGCTCTCAACCCTAATATAGTATACTGTATGAGCTCAATATCAATAAGGCAAAATCAAATGTGCATGTACTAGGGTCGTAAGATTCCATCGCTAAGTCTTGAGCATGGGTGGGCATTTAGACAGAGTTAACCGGATAAACTGACCGAACCGGACCGAGTTGGTTGGTTTTCGCTGGTTCTTCGGTTCAGTTTAGTCAGTTTGTGAGTGAATGCATGTGATTCAGTTCGGTTGGCGGGTTAAAGGGTGTAAACTAAGTTAACCTGAGTCGAACTCTACTCGAGTTGAACCGAGAAATTGATTTTACCAACAAATCAACAATTTTCTATGCAAACAACACAGATCCACAGATCTACCAACTACTGAAGTACCCGAGATGTTAATAATTTTTCTCTTCTAATTAAAATCAAGGATGAATATAAAGTGGAAAATATCTTGATTTAATAGTAATAATATAAAGTATAATTGGATAGTGATAAGTCAAACTGTTTCATGCGAAATCAAAAGTTTTCAAAGTACTTAAACAAAGTGCGAATCATTCAAAATAAAGCTAATTTATTTATTCATTTTCTTGAAAGCCATCATTGCTGAAGGCGTCTCCTCCGACTCCAAATCTACAAACTATTAATTTCGAAAAAGGGTGAGTATTTCATAGGAATACTAAGTAGACTCAGCGCAATATTAACCTATATATGCAATTCACTTATCATAAGTCTCAAATAGTCTTTAATCGAAAACAAGTGCCGTATGGTAAACGTAGGTTTCCGACTCTCGTCTCATGCCCTGAGGCATATAAAATACTAACGCGCATAGTAACATCATAGCATGCATGCAAAATCTATGCATAACTGTAAAGCATATGTAAAAGTCTCATCTCGTCTCATCTCAAGCATAAAATAATTAAGCTTATACAAATAGCATACAAGAACATAAATCATACTCTATATGCCTATTCATAGAATAACCAATTAATATTAGCACTACTTTTGGGAAAATATTTTTAGAAAAGAGTTTTTCTCAAGTTTCACCGAGTCGAGCTAATGGGCAAAAGCCTATTCACTTTGTTCTTCACTCCTCATCTATAAAAGAATATAAAGCTCAAATTAATATTTTTGATGAAATGAGGGTGTAGTGCCTAATGTGGCTAATACTCAAAAGTTAGAATTTAAATAGCTAAAGTCATTAAATATCATATTTAATGGAAATTAGAGCTTTAATCTAAAATAAACATCAACTAATTTAAGGATTTAAATAAATAAAGTCTATAACATAAACATAAACTAAAATTTAGATCTTTTAAAATTTCAAAACTATCTTGGAAGAATCCCAAAATAAGAGACCAAATTAATTGAAAGTAAAAATTTATAGGCCAAAATAAAAATATTGCAAGTTTCTGGACCTGTCTGAAAGGAATTAAAAATTTGAGAGCCACAGGTAACCTAATCAGAAACTTATTTGCTTACTTAAATAAAACAGAAAACTTAAGGGTTTAAATGAAACATATTAAAACTTTGGGACTGAAATTAATATATTAAAAAGTCTTATATTTACTCCCCAGCTCCCATTCTTGTTCTACCAGAGGCTTAAACAGGGGAGGAGGAGCTATACCAGTTCGACACCATCGCCTACGAATCCTGTGCCGGAACACAACGCCCGCCCTCTACGCGACGACAATGGTCACAAGGGCACATTTTTGGGCGTGAGCATGGCGTGGGATGGCTAAACCGAGCTGAAATCAGTGGGTGCTCAGTCAAGAACTCACCTCAAAATTTGAAAAATTTCTGAAATATATTGCATAGAAATAAAGGTAAAGGCTTGGGCTCAGTTCCTAGTTGCGAGATTGGTTGAAAGAGTGAAGTTTTGTGGTGCAAAATGGTAGTGGTGTTGGTGGTAGTGGCGGTCAGCGGTCGTCCGAGGTGGTGCATGGTGGTGGTTACAGGGTGGTTTGGAGCAAGAAAGATGGTCTTCCATTTCCTTTTTGCTCACTGAATTTGGATGTATGCATCAATGTTGAAAAATGTAGGAAAAATGCTTGTTTTGAAAATAAGCAGTGTGTGTGTATGTATGTATGTACGTATGTATGTATGTATCCAATATGAAAATTTTCCCATTAAATCTTCTTTGTGTGTATATATAATGAATTTACTAGGGAATGTAACTGCGTGTATATTTGTGCGATTAAATTTGTAAAGATAAATCTTTCCTTGAAGTCTTTGTTGAATGTATGAAAGGGATTTGCAATGGGATGTAACCGTGTGTGTGTCTCTTTGATTAACTGAAAAAAAGAAGGAATTTCACTTGAGTCATATATGTGTAGGATTGGAAATTGAAGTGCAAAGATGAATTTTTCTTTCCCTTTACATGATGAGGATGATGGTGATTATTCTATGGTGTTGAGTGAGAATGGAGATGAAAGAAAGAGCTAATTTACCTATGAAATTTGCTAGGGTTACCAAAGGAGAAGGATTTTAGAAAATGGAATTTATACACCACGAGGAGATGAAAATTTGTGTGAAAATCTAAGAAATTATTGCTTGGAGCCAAAGTTTGGTTGTTTGGGGCCAAAGTTTAGTAGCTTAGGTCTAAGACTTTTTTATGAGCTACAATGGGGTTAACGCCCTACGTGTTAAAGCTTGCCCTACAACAAAATAATTAATGAAATTATATATATATATTTATAAATGCTCTAAATTGTTAAATGGCTAAAACAATTCGTAAAATATTAGTTATATTAACTTATTTAAATGGTTAATTAAATGGTAAATAAATAAATAAATTCTTATATAAGATAAATCCTTATTTTATATTTATATATATAATTAAATTAGATTAAAGAATTAAAATTTAAAGAAATTGGTAGCGACATGACTTAAGAATTTGAAATTTAAAATTTATATTTTTAAAGTTTTCGGGTCGCTACAACTGTAGTAGTTGAAAATATAGATCTACATATGAAGAACCAGCCACAAGCCCACAACAAAAATCAAACAAATCACCCGAAGCCACAAATAAAAAAAAGAAAAAATAGATAAAGGAAGAAGAATATAGAAGAAGCTGAAACCGAGATCTCAGATCCCTAATTAGTTCAAATCAATGACGATCTTGACAGCAAAAAGATAGAGGAATGCCATTGGAATCTTTCTGAGAACTCTCCCCATCAAAACCATGTTTTCTTCTCCATCTTTATTCTCTTCTTTGATTCCTCTGACTCTATCCTCCCTCTTGAGTCTGCCGACCACCTGCATCATTGTCTGTTATTATTTTGTAGAAAAGAAGCAATAAATGAATTAATGTTTATTGCTTCCCACAAAGACTCAATCCTACATTGATACTAATATAAAAGCATATGTGGTGATTAGTTGTTTAAAAAATGCAACCCCCCTTGGACACCCAAGCCGAGAGGAGGTAGAGGCAATGTATAGTTCTAGTTTGCCCCTAAAAGTATAACTTTTTGCTTAATACATGATCACTAAGTCAGTCCAAAATTTAAAATGACCAAAGCGACGGCTGAAGCCGAACCGACCGAATTTATCTTGGTTCAATCGATTCGGTTTGTAACCATTGGCGGTTCGGTCTCGGTTTAGAAAAATTTCAAACCGAGATAGGCGTTTTGGTTTCGGGTTTGTTCCAAGCCCGAACCGAACCGTCTAATGCCCAGTCCTAATCTCGAGTGCTCTTAGAAGTCACTACTCATAGAAACTACAATCTAGAAATAATAGGATTGGCCAATCACCGCAGAGCTTCCAAAAACTCACTTGTTGGTATCCCAACTGATATATCTACATAGACGGATACACTGCTGAGCCTCCAAGCACTTACCTGAGGGAACATTTCAAGTGGTATATCCACCCAGACGGTAAATAAAGTACGGTATCAATATATAAAGTTCACACGACCACCATTGGATCACAAGCTAATCTTCTTCATGCCACATGCATATTCTCATATTTAACATCATGCACAATGAGTGCATATGGCATGTATCAAAATGTGCTTAATAGTATAATCTCAATCAGATCGTACGCATCATACCCAATATTTCCAAATATCTCTCATCAAAGATTGCATTGACATATTCAAACAGTGTAAAAGAATCATCATGTATTGTAATCTTTTCAATCATAGGGCACGACTAATAAAGATTACATTATCAAATTGGAGCACATAATACTATTTTGCATTGTAATTGAACCGTTACTTATCTCTCTCTATAGTTATACGTAAGAATGATTTACAACATTTTCTTTCATACTTGTCAAAACTACCCTTAGCATCACCTCCAGTTTATCATGCCTATATTATAATATGTAATATCATGTTATTCACCATCACAAAGTTATACTTAGATAACCTAAGAGTCAATAAAACTTAAAATACCTAAATTTAACGACTAATGCTAAAACAACTTTATGTTAGTCACAATTATATAGATTCTAATAGGGTCTTGTCATACAATCTTGAAGCTTTATCGAATACGTAATCCAATGCCTTTTAAAGATCTCAATTTTAAGTTCTATGCAAAAAGTTATACACATTTTCCATTCGAGTTTGCGTAACCGCCAAAAGTGGCCGTCCCCCAAAGGAACAGGCGGTCTGCCCCTATTTGGGTTAGCTAGCCCCCAAGAAAGAGGTCCCCCGTGACTAGCCCCCAGTCTTGGGGGTGGGAATGGTCGGCCCCCATAAAGGAGTGTTGACTTGAAGGTAGGGATGGCAAAGGGGCGGATTTGGGGTGGATCGGCCTCGCCCCACCCTGCTACGTTTGAGTTATATGTCGTACCGCCCCGACTATTTTGGGTTGGGGTAGTTCGGGTCGGGGCTTAAGGCATTACACTGTGTTTAATTTTTTTATTTTTTATTTTTATTTTTATTTTTTTGGGGATTTGATGGTGAATTTTAGGGTTTCTACACTACCTGAAATTAGAACTAGAAATTCACAACACCCTCAATTTTTTTAAAATAAAATTTGGGGTTTTATAATTTCCATTTTTTAATAAAAAACACTAAACGGATTGGGGCGAGCTTGATCCACCCCGCCCCACCCAACGGATCACGCCCCAATCTACCCCGCCAACTCATAGGGCAGCATTTTTTTCACACCGTTCGGATTAAGGCACCGCAAGTAATCGATTAGGTCGGGGTAAATTACCATCCCTACTCGAGGGTACCTGGCCCCCTATCAAATGTGTGACTAGCCCCCTCTCCAAAACGTGGGGAAAAAGTACAGGAAGGGTTGGACAAGTTTTTTGTATTTTTCATAATTTAATTTACTATCCCCTGACCCCTATTTAGTATTTATAGAAATTTTTAGGGGTTTGTTTCGCAATTTTTTAAATTAATGCTTAATCTTTAAACTTTCTTTTATAGTTTGGAAAAATTCTACGAGCTCATATAAAAGACCATAATCTCATAGTAATTTCTAAAATTCTCAAACTAATACTTATAATTCACAAAAATATTCACATGTCGCCTAGAATCGTAAAAATTATATGAAATACTACTTTTAAAATTTTGGGACGTTACACAGACTTTGTTACACACATAACATAAATTAGTCTTACAAACACATTATGGCTTACTTAATGCGTAATAGACCTTAGCATATACATAACATAGATTGTTGCTATACACATAACAAATCTTGTCATGCACATAATATATATTGTTTCACATGTGATACACATTGTTATACAAATAGTAGATTTTAGTACACTCATAACCGTACAATTTCAAAACCAAACATTAGAAATAGAATATACTACACTTTTCTAATTCACATAATAAAGATTGTTACGATTTTAATAACTGTACCATATTAAAAAAGTAAGAAAACTGGAAAAGAAAAAAAAAAAAAGAAGAAAAATAGAAAAAGAGGATCACGAGAGAACTTGCCCGGAAAACTGGCTGGAAAATCGGAGAAAAAGTTGTCAAAATAGCTGCTGGCCACAGTGTGACAGTAGGTATATAATACAGAGTTTGTTATATAAATAAATAAATAATGAAAAAAATAAAAAAAATAAAAGATAAACAAAAAATAAATAAAAAGTAAGTATTTTTGTAATTTTTAAATTAGGCGTAATAAGTTTAGAATTAATGTTAGGTTAAAGTGTTTGATGTAGTCTCCCTATTGGAATTTAGCCCATTTCATTAATTAAAAAAAAAAAAAAAAAAGACTTTCAAGCACTTCTCATCATGACTCATTTCATGTGAGTGCATGTATGCACGTCACATATATTTTCAAATTCACTTGATACACATTAAAGCACTTTCATTGCATAGGATGAGAGGTGTTAACGACACCTCTAGAAGTGATTATTAATATAAAATAATTGAGAAAAATGCAACGAAATATATATCGACAAATATGTTCTGGATGCAATTGAAATCAGAAAACTTTAGCTTCTTTTATACGTTGTCAATTGACATGAGAAAAGATGTGAATTGCACTCTTTTTGCCTTAATTGAGGTCTTTTTCCATTGAGTTTTCCTATCAAATTAACATTTTTAACCAGACAGCTTTAATATTGTATCCAAAAATAATGTTCTCTTTTTCCTTTATTTAGAATTTTTCCTACATGGTTTTTTTTCCTAATAAAGTTTTAATGAAGTATATTCTTTGTGCTACTAATGTCTACGGCATATAAGACATGAATTTAAGACTCTTGAAGAGATAATATAGTATGAAGCCGAGTATATCCAAACTTCGAAGACATTGGCAAAATATTTATATACAATATTCGGCCTCATTATTATTTGTTGAAGTTAGGGGCGGTGCCAGGATATTAGCTCAGTGCGGTTGCATTCTGAACCCGAGTCATGGTCACAAAATAGCGCTTCAAGTTAGAGCACCAGGGACACATGTTGGCAACAATAACTTACATTGAATATATATTCATTGTGAAATTATGCAAGCTTTTCAAATTATGAAAATTAGGAAAAATATAGAATAAAATAACACCCACCTTACACTCCAATTCAACAAATTTGAATGCAATCCCCAAGCAACTAAACAGAACATAAACAGGGGAACAAATATCACAAAGGGGTTTCAAACACAAGTTCTACCAAATATGTCATAAAAAGTTTAACATAAAACACTTCTGAATGTGTAAGAATAAGAAAATCCCAATAATCATATCGTCTGGTAGAACCTTGTGAAGTTGAAACCCTTTCTCTGGTGTTAAAATTTCAGATATTCAGTAACCCAAAAAAAAAATTGAAGAGCAAGAAATGGGAATGATTTAGAGAGATACAAAGGATGGACTAGAAAATAGACAATATTAGAAGCTTACTATTGTGCTCTGCACGGTTTCTCTCTCAGTCTCTGTTATGGGAAAGATGAAATTGAAATTGGGGTTCATGGTTGTTGGGTGTGGTCCAGCCCATGAATTACGACTCACTTAAATAATAGTGAAAAGTTAGAGGATCAATGGTGCAATTTGGATTAAAGTTAGATTGTGGTTGCATAGCTAATTACCACAATCCGTGACCGACTTCAGAAAGTTTCTTGGTGTCCAAGTTGTATTGTGTTTATATATATATATATATATAATTGGTGTTTGGCCAGAATAGACAAATGAAAACCAGAGAAACACTATCGCTACATTATACGCACGAGAATTGAGGCAAAGTTGGGGAATAATTCGCCTCTTGTGTCGTCGGTTTATGGAAGAAAATTCAACTTAATTTCGTGTTCGAATTCTTCATGCGGTGATCTTTTCCAAGTTAATTCTTCAAACGGGTTAGGTTTCCTTCATGTCTTGTTGTTGATTATTGGGTTCCATCTATTGTTAGATGAATTGTTTGTGGTGCCAAGAATATTGTTCTTGACGTTATTGCGTAGATGTAGTAGTGTGTAGTTACCTCTTGATTTAGGGTAAGATCTGAGAAGTTAAACATTGTATTCCCATTATTATTTGGTGATAGTGGAGTTGTCAGTTTAAACCGTCGATTTTCCCTTCTCCTTAGAGGGTTTTACAATGTAAAATGACTATTGGTGTTATTTAATTTTTGCACTTATATTATTGTTTGATATATCAATTGTCTATTTTAATCACACAGGATTAGAGAAATTGATTAAATTCCCAACAATGGTATCAAAGCGTAGGTTGAGTTGTGTGGATTAAAATGGATGACTTGGTTGCTAGCACTATGATTAGGCTTACTAATCATAATTGGGTGACATGGAAACGTAGGATGGAGGATATCCTTTATTATAAGGGTTTGCATGAACATATTGATGGTGATGATTCTAAACCAGAAGATATGGAAAATAAGGATTGGAAGAAACTACACAGGAAAACTATTTGGACGATAAGACAGTGGGTAGATAATAGTGTTTTTCATCATGTGGCACAGGAGACAGATGTAAATAAATTTTGGACTAAATTAGAGTCCATCTTTGAGAAGAAAACTGCAGCCAAAAAGTCCTTCTGATCAAATACTTGATCAATATGAAATATAAGGACAGTAAGAGCGTAACAGAACACTTGAATAATTTCCAGAATGTTGTGAATCAGCTGGTGACAATGTGAATGACTTTTGAGGATAAATTGAAAGCATTACTACTTTTGCGTTCTTTGCCAGATAGTTCGGAGACTTTTGTTGTGACTATTAATAACTCTGTTCTAGATGGTGTGTTGTCTATGGATTCTGCGAAGAACAGTATGCAGAATGAGAAAATTAGGAGAAAATCTTCAGATTTGTATGTGGGTTCAGATAATTCATTGGCTCTTGTTTCAAATGATCACAGCGGTGGAAGTAAGAACAAATGGCGCAAAGGTGTCACAACAAGCCTAGAGGTAGGTCAAAGTCAAAAGATAAGAAGAATACCTGTTATCCCTGCGGCAAAGAGAAGAAAGAGAATATAAATACTGTAGGTATGGTGACTAGTTATGTACTCTCTTGTGGAGTGGATCAATGCCTACATGTTGGAGATTATCTTACTGAGTGGCTTGTTGATAGTGATGCCTCATACTATGTTTGCAGAAATATTGAGTTGTTGACTACATATATAGCATGTGATTATGGCCAATCAACTACACGACGCTCTTCCGATCACATTTCAAAATCATGGGGATTGATGACATTCACTTAGAGACAAATATGGGGTGCATCCTAATTCTGAAAGATATAAGACATATTTCTGACATGCGTTTCAATCTACTTGCAATAAATACTCTCTACTCTCGACCGAATATGGTATTTCAGTACTTCTCATGATCAGAAGTGGAGGTTATCAAAGGGATCTATGGTTGTTGCTCATGGAAAGCTTTGTTGCAAGCAATACAAGACTTATGCAAAGGCTTGTAAGACCGGGATAAATACAGTTGAAGATCTTTTTCCTGATTTATGGCACAGAAGGCATGGTCACGTGAGTGAAAAAGGTTTGCCTGTTCTGGCTAAGAATGCAGCTATTTCCTTAGCCAATGGTACGTCCCTAGACCAATGTAATCACTGTTTATTCGGCAAGCAAATTAGAGTTTCCTTTTCTGGTACATTTAAAAGAAAAGAGAATATTTTAGATCTCGTGCATTCTAATGTGTGCTTTCCTGATGATGTAGCATCTTTGGGTGGAAACAAATATGTTGTTACATTTGTTGATGATGCTTCTAGAAAATTATTGGTCGATCTTCTGAAATCTAAAGATCAGGTACTCCAGTTTTTTAAACAGTTTCATACAATGGCGGAACGAGAAACAGAGAAGTGTTTGAAAGGTCTTAGAATAGATAATGGTGGGGAATACACTTAATATGGGTTCAGGGAGTATTTATCAAAATTTGGGATTGGGCATGTGCACAAAGAAGCAGGGACTCCACAACACAATGGTGTGGCAGAAAGAATAAATCGTACCATTCTTGATAGAGTCAGATACACTCTTTCCCTAACGACGCTCTTCCGATCTTTTTGGGGTGAAGCAGTTCTGATTGCTTGTTATCTGATTAATAGATCTCTCTCATTTTCTTTGGATTCTGATATTCCAGAAAGAGTTTGGACAGACAAAGATGTTTTCTACTCTCATCTGAAGGTGTTCGGGTGTAAAGGCTTTATACACATGCGTAAAGAACAAAGGTCAAAGTTTGATGATAGAGCTATTCCTTGTATTTTTCTTGGCTATGGTGATGAACAGTTTGGATAGATCGTTTGGGATCTAAAGAAAAGGCAGCTTGTGAGAAGTAGAGATGCAGTGTTTTATGAAGATCAGATGATTGAGGACTTTGGTAAAGTCGAGCAGCCTAAGGAGATGACTCTAGTTGTTCCTGGTCTCATACCTAGTAATTCTTCAGCATCTCAATCTAGCACTAGTAGTGATGCAGCTGCTATTGATAAAGACACAGTTGATGATGATATTCTAGTTGATCAGACTAGTGATCAGGGGGAGCAGATTACTGATCAGGCGGAGCAGACCCATAGTGGAGAAAAAATTAGAGAATCAAGAATATCTACAAGAGGGCGCATACCATCTAGCAAGTACCCTAAGTCTGATTATATTTTTCTCACTGAGGATGGAGAACCAAAAAGTTATTTGGAGGCTCAGGGTCATAAAAATAAATCGTACTGGATGAAAGCCATGGCAGATGAGATGACTTCTTTGAAGAAGAATGACGCATATAAGCTAGTAAATCTTCCTAAGGGTAGGAAGGCTTTGAGGAACAAATGAGTGTATAAAATCGTAAGGGACATCAATGGTGACTTGTTGAAGTACAAGGCTCGCTTGGTTGTGAAAGGTTTTGGGTAGAAGCACGGTGTTGATTTTGATAAGATTTTCTTTCCTGTGGCAAAGATGACATCTGTCGGAGTTATTTTGAGTTTAGCAGCCAATTTGGACTTGGAAATTGAACAAGTTGAAGTGAAGACTGCCTTCCTTCATAGTGAGTTGGAGGAAGAGATTTATATAGTATAGCCAGCAGAATTTGAATAGAAAGGGAAAGAACACCCTGTATGCAAATTAAAGA
This sequence comes from Nyctanthes arbor-tristis, assembly GCA_963692815.1. Taxonomy (NCBI): domain Eukaryota; kingdom Viridiplantae; phylum Streptophyta; class Magnoliopsida; order Lamiales; family Oleaceae; genus Nyctanthes; species Nyctanthes arbor-tristis. The sequence continues at coordinate 13,755 of CAVNYN010205215.1, read as the reverse complement.
AGAGTTTGTATGGCCTAAAGTAAGCACCAAGGTAGTGGTACAAAAAGTTTGATACTTTTATGACAAGTCAGGAGTACACATAGACCGTTGCAGATTCTTTTGTTTACTTCAAATCTTTTCCAGATGATAAATTTGTTATTTTGATGCTTTATGTTGATGACATACTTATAGTTGGCCAGGATGTAGGATTGATATAGAAATTGAAGGATTTCTTACACAAGTCTTTTGATATGAAAGACTTGGGGTCAACTAAACAGATTTTGGGCATGTAGATTGTTCGAGACAAAAAACATAAGAAGTTGTGGTTATCACAGGCACATTATATTGAGAGGGTACTTGAAAGGTTCGGCATGAAAGGGGCTAAGCCAGTTAGTTCACCTCTTGGAGCTCATTTCAAACTAACCAAGAAATCTAGTCCTTAGACTAATGAGGAAAAGAATAAAATGGAGGCTATTCCTTATTCTTCAGCTGTTGATAGTTTGATGTATGTTATGATTTGTACTCGTCCAGATATTGCATATGTAGTTGGTGTGATAAGTAGATTTCTGTCTAATCCTGGCAAGGAGCATTGAGAAACAGTAAAATGGATTATGCAATATCTTAGGGGAACTTCTAATTTGTGTTTCGGTTTTGGAGGAGCTAAGCCAACTTTGACCGTGTATACAAATGCAGATATGGCAGGTGATCTTCACAACAGAAAATATATCTGGGTTCTTGTTTACTTTTGCAGGGAGAGCTATTTCTTGGCAGTCTAAATTGCAAAAATGTATAGTTTTATCTACAAAAGAAGTTGAGTATGTTGCTATAACTGAAGTAGGAAAAGAGGTGGTATGGTTGAAAAAGTTTCTTTATGAGCTTAGGTTGAGTCAAAGTGAGTATGTCACTTATTGTGATAGTCAAGGTGCTCTTGAGTTGAGTAAGAGCTCTACATATCATTTTCGCACCAAATACATTGATGTTAGGTATCATTGGATTTGTGAAGCAGTTAATGAGAAACTTCTGCAGTTAGAAAATATTCACACTGACAAGAATATTGCAGATATGTTGATAAAAGTGGTTACCAAGCAGAAGCTTGAGTTCTGTGCCTGCCAGGCTAGTATACATTTCAAGTGATACACTTGAGGATTGGTGTACCTCCCTCGTGAACTGGTGGGGGAAATTGTTGGGTGTGGTCCAACCCATGAATTATGACTCACTTAAATAATAGTCAAAAGTTAGAAGATCAATGGTGCAATTTGGATTAAAATTAGATTGTGGTTACATGGCTAATTACCACAATCCGTGACCGACTTTAGGAAGTTTCTTAGTGTCCAAGTTGCATTGTGTTTATACATATATATATATATATATATATATAATTGGTTTTTGGCCAGAATAGTCACACGAAAAATAGAGAAACACTATCACTTCATTATACACATGGGAATCGAGGCAAAGTTGGGGAAATTTTGCTTTTTGCGTCGTCGGTTTATGGAAGAAAATTCGACTTAATTTGGTGTTTGACTTCTTCATGTAGCGATCTTCTCCAAGTTAATTCTTCAAACGGGTTAGGTGATATTTTTCCTTTATCCCTTGTTGTTGATTATTGGTTCCATCTATTGTTAGATGAATTGTTTGTGGTGTCAAGAATATTATTCTTGACATTATTGCGTGGTTGCGGTAGTGTGTGGTTACCTCTTGATTTAGGGCAAAAATCTTGAGAAGTTAAACATTGAATTCCCATTATTATTTAGTGATAGTGGAGTTGTCGGTTTGCCCCGTCGATTTTCTCTTCTCATTAGAAGGTTTTACGACATAAAATAACTATTGGTGTTATTTATTTTTCACACTTATATTATTGTTTGATATATCGATTGCTATTTTAATCATACGGGATTAGGGAAATTGATTAAATTCCCAACAATGGTTTCTTGATTAATTAGTGTGTTCTATCCTCGATTAATTGACTGAACAAAATCAAACAAATGAGAGATTGAAACGAAACCTTACGCAAATCAATAAATGATAGAAGGGGACGAGAGTTGTAACAATGGATTAGGATCGAACTTGTCTTTCAAAGTTTGAGAACTAAAAGAGAAAGTGTTGTTTATAAAAGAACAAAAATCCCACATCGGTTTTGTGCAGTCTAATAACCTGAATTTCACTTTATAAAAACAGGTGGCAATGGAGAGCTTAGCTCTCTCCTTACGGAACCATTCTTGTCACGCCCCCGCTAATTTTACGATATTTTTGAAGATCTTCTATTAATTAACAAATTTCATAGCGAAAGTTTCAATATAAATAGTGGGGATGAGACGTACAGAACGAACAAAATAGCTTTTGACTTGATAAGGTTAATTACTTAAACTAACAAGTTGTTATATTTTAAAGAATCATTAAAACTTGGTTTTCCAATAAAATGCAAAGAACACAACAAATTGTATTAATACAGATATTTTATTGATTACCAAAATGAGCAAAATTAATCCTTCAAGACAAATTATTGGGAAGCTATCATACTGAAAGGTAATTTTCCAATTGGTAGAAATACATTTATAGAGAAGTGGTCATACTTATTAACACAAAAGGTATTAAATTCATAATTGCTTTCGTAGTTGCTTAAAAGATAGGTTGTCACTACTTGCACAACTCTACTCCCATTAGCGAGCATGCTCAAACTCCTGACTTGCCTTATTTTTTAAAATATCGTATCTTCAATCATCTACAAAAATTGTAGAAGAGTGGAGTGAGTACGAAGTGCTTAGTGAGTAACAAAACCCTTTGATTCACCTTTTATTTGAAAGATTTGTTTTCAAGAAAACCATTCAATGCACAAAGCTTTTCAATGGACAAATGAGTCCTATCATTAGTTAAACTACTACCCATGTTGCACGTAAAATTCATATCAATTCAATTATGACCATGTACACTTAAGTGGATCCACATTTGAATCCCAGTTGACCCCTATTGGAATTCCAAACAAATAGCACTATCAATTCAATTCAAACACCATACTAATCTTTCCTATCCTTAGATCATTGAATAGGTCATAATATGGGAATAATTCAAAGCTAATCAATACAAAAGGGCAGAGCAACTAGAGATTCAAATGCAATAAATCAATCTTTTTTTTCAATGTATCAAAATCCATATTCATCTCATGGAATACTTCAATCAAAATTCATACTTTTCATATCAAAACTCCATAAATGCTAAAAGCGAATCAAAGTATTAGTTACTCACCTCTTTAACTTACTTTTCCCAAAGATTCTTTGAGTTGTTGACAAGTGCCTTCAAAACCTTCATTTTCCTCATTCAAAGTGTTATTTCAAGCTGTATTCCTTATAAATATGAAGAGGGGCTATTTCTAAGTGTAAAGCTAAGTGTTTGATAGGTTTTAGAGGTTGCTCTTCTCCTCTCACTCATTTAGACGAATTTTCCCCTTTTTATACATTTGAAGGGGCTTGGCACTTATCAAGAGGTGGGATAATTGGCATATATATGGATCTATGGACATGGAAAGGGTTAAGAAGGGAGAGAGGGTTAGTTGGGAGGTTGGGAGTTTGAGAGATCCACCTCCCTTGTCCTCTATTTATAGTTGTGAAAAATATCTGGATTTAATTGTTTTTAATCAATGTTTGAGTTCCGCCAACCAGAACACGAGATCGGAAGAGCGTCCATACACCTAAAAGGCAGGGTGGCAAATTGCTCGAGTAGTCCGTATACTTTGGATTATATTACCATTAGGTCATGGAACTTTAATCAATACTACTTAACGTCCTTTCACTTAGCGTGATTTTTCAATTAAGTGGCTACACTTTTGAGTCATACTAATCAGTGGCCACAATCTTGTCCCTACACTTTACTTGAGTAACAATCTTTGCATTTTGTGACATTTCAATCAGTTATTTGATCATTATCAAAATAACGCTTACAATATCAATAGCAAACTCAAATGGTTATTCAATCATTATCAATACATTGTCAATAACCACATTCAAATTCTGATTCATTGTCCAAATATCGATCATCATGTTCTAATTCTTGACATTTATGTGCATAACATTCTTGCAATAATTCAAATACAATTACATTATCTCATTTCAATTTTTGTCATTCAATTGAGTGACAACTCTTAAGTTTGCAATTTGATACAATTATATTATCACATTCTATTTCTTGGTATTCATTTGAGTGACAAATCTTGTAACTCCACCATTGATGTAATTTAATTCGATCACTTTGTCATGATCTTATAACCTTTCAATTAATGTAAATTCAAGTAACTCTCTCATCATTATCAAAATGACGATTATGTTGCATAATTTGTTTCTAAGATTTTTGTGGGATCTTACAATCTACTCCCCTTAAATGAATTTCGTCCTCAAAATTTGCTAAGCATTGTGGCGGTAACTATTAGTTTCAAGAGCATAGTACGCAACCGGATCGTCTTCTCTTTAATGAATTTCTTCTGCTGCGCACTCTGATTTCTTTTACGATTAGAATGGTGCGTCTCGGTGGTACAATTGACCCCTTTTTCATGCATGAGTTTTCCATCTGTCTTCAATATCAAGGTTCAAAAATCAAATTTATTTCTCCTTCTTAACCCAAATATACCATAAGTTCAAAATTGGGTTGAGCAAATATTCAAAATTCTAACAATGCAGTTACCCAAAATTTTATTTGAACTTTATTCACTAATAACGCTCTTCCGATCTAAATTTGATTCCTTCAATGGTATTCTTTCAAGACTAATTCAAATCTATTCTAAATCAATTGCAAGGACTAAACAAGGCAAGAAGGGAAAAGCCATTTGGCAAAATAGAGGGACGTTGGCATGATTAGATTTAACAAAATAACAAATGACAACGAACTGTTAGAAGATTGATGTTCCACGAGATTAAGCAAAATTGAAGGGAAACAAATGGGAATATGAAGTCAATCTTACATAAGTCCATTGTCCAGCAATTGAGGTTTCCTAAATTACAAAGAGAACTATTATCAATAGGTAATAGCCAAACAATTTCATAAGCTCAATCAAAACGATATCAATAGGTGTTGAGCGAAGACATGTAGTCAAGAAAAGGCAATAAAAGTGATAGGGGCCAAAAAGGATTCCAAGATGTCAAGTGGGTAATCAATGATGATCAAAAGTGTGTAGGAATTAGAAAAGAAGGGAGAAGAAAAGAAACAAATTCTCCCAAATTCCAATTTTTCAAGGTACTAATACCAACTCATATATCGAAGGCATTTTGAGTAACAAATAAAATAAAGGGACATTGGCATAACAAATAACTAAGAAATGCAGAAGATTTAATGTTCCTTGTAATCAAATCAAGTTGAAGGGAATAGAGGCGAAAACATAAAGTTCTTTACCAAGCAATGAGGTTTTCGAAATTGTGAGAAGAACCATTTGTTGGTAAGCGATAATCAAACAATCTCATGAGTTCAATCCAATGGTAACAAAAGACATTGAATCATGGCATATAGTCAAGAAAAGACAATAAGAACAATAGAGAGGTCAAAGGAGATTTCAAGATCCCACGTAAACAATCAAGGACAATTAAAAGTAGGTAAGGACAAGAAAAGAAAGCATAAGGGGAGAGACAATTTTCCTCCAAACTTCAAGTTTACAAGGAACCAATATCAACTTATATATATTGAAAGAAAATCTTTATCAAGGGTTTTCCCTTTCTTTTTGTCAAAGGGAACTTTCAAGGTTATTTTACTCTTGGGAATAATATATGAAAAGGTTAAGAATCAAGTGAAGGCTAACAAGAAATTAAGGTCTCAAAATAGAGAGGCTATTAAAATCAAGAAAGAAGAAATGTTTCCAAGTTCAAACAATAAGATTATTGTTAACGATTAGAGGGCAATGGGTTTATTAAGAATACTTAGGAAAAGGGATAACGCCAATCAATTATAAGCAAAAGTGTTATGCCCCAGGGGATGAAATTTTCAGGCAAGAAATAGAAAATGATATTGAGTCTAACAAAGAACATAAACAACCCAAACAATTTGCCTGAATAAATTTTTAAGGGTATAGTCTTTTCGAGCTGGAACGGAAAAGATATTATTCTAGAAGTTTCTCAATAGTTCAATGAATCGCATGAGGAATGGCAATTCTTGATAACTTAGGGGGTGCAAGATTACATTCAAAGGAAATCAGGTTCGGCAAAACAAATTCTTGGTTTGAAGAGCATTGGAAATGTTAGGTAGGATAACAAATGTTCCAAGATATATTGAAACGATATGCAAACATTTATCGAGACATAACAATGAAGGAGGCAATAGATCAAATCAAAGGGCATAGAATGAATCATCCTTCATGCTTCAAAATTTACGTATACTTGTAGGTTGCCTTAGAGTATTTAGTAATCAACAAAAATCAGAGGTAAGATGAAAATTTGAAAGAAATTGGGAAATTGAATTCAAATTTCATGACATGTCCTTACCACATTTACTTTTCAAATATAAAATCAAGAGATCAAAATATGACTAATTTATCATAGTTCTCAACCACTTTCTATAGGTTTCAATATTTTTAGAACCACTCAATTTATTAGTCCAAAACAATTTCATTAACCCATTACAATTATTTTGAGTCAATTTTCTAATTGCCTATTCAATATATGGTTCAAAATTTATCACCATATGTTAATTCATAATCGAACTCTTAACTATTACCTCCTTTGTTAAATCTCTTCAATAAGCAAAAATTTATTTTATTGCATAAATGGGACATCCATCTATTTCTTTATTTTCTCAAAATTATACTCTAAGGGGTTGGTCAAGAATGGGAATATTTCAACAATTATGATGAGATTCAAAGAAGTCAAAGTTTGCTTCATATACTGGCAGGTCCCATTGCCCAGTCAAAGGTTAAAGAAATTCAAGTGCCAATAACGGGTTTAGTACAAAAATTCAAAAGCCAAGTTTTAAATAGGAAAAGTCTTGAAGACTGGGTTAGATTTAGATACAAAATGCCAAAAAGAACTTTCTTGCTTGAAATAAGGACCAATTTTGTGAAAGACTTAGAATTCATGACTTAAAGGAGCACAAAATAAGTCTTTCGGGTCAATATAGAAGAAATCCAAAAGTTTGTAAACCCAATTGCAATTTTCTGAATAAAATCTATGGCTTTGGACTAATCTAGACGGAATTAAAAAGATTAGGTACTTGGCTGCAAATTTTTTTCAGCAAATCTGGGCAGCTACACCGCCTTAGCTCGGTGTTGAATTACATTGGAAGATCTCAAGGTTGACGCTCAAATGTCAATTAAAGAAAGAATTTTGTTACTAATTGATATGAATCAGAAGTATAGTGACTTAATCACATGATAATAAAAAGTATAAGGACTTCTAGAGCAATAGACATGCGATCCTCATTTGGCCACATCACCCCTTGAAGTGTACGGTGCCACGTAGCACCACATGTCACAGCGTGGTTGGCAGAACTCAAAAGTTTAATAAAACTAACTAATTTCCAGCTATTATAAATAGGCGATTGGGTCCTCAGTCTTCTAAACACCCAATCAACCTCCTTTCTTTCCCAAAACTCTCAAAAATTCATCCAAAATTAATAATGGTGGAAAAACACTAATAGAAACCCACCAAAATACCTATTTACCTCCCAAATGAAGTCTCCTTCATATACATATGGAAGCCCAACTTTAGAATGCTATTTGGCTTGAGGAATACTAAGATTTTGGAAGTATTATTCCACTCAAAATATCCAAAAGGCTTTCAAGAACCAAGCTCAAAGGTAAGTAACAAATACTTGGGTTCCATTGGCATACATATGTTTTAAAAAGGAAGAGCAATTGCTCTAATGTACATTATGATAATGTATGTGACTGAGATTTCAGTATTTGTAACATGATATTATGTATAATAATGATTGACTTGTATTTGTAAAGTCTCGCACTCGATTTTGAATTGAGATACATATTTAAACGCTTCCACATTCTTGTCATGCCCCCACTAATTTTACAATATTTTTGAAGATCTTCTATTAATTAACAAATTTCATAGTGGAAGCTTCAATACAAATAGTGGGGACGAGATGTACAAAACGAACAAAATAGCTTTTGACTTGATAAAGCTAATTACTTAAACTAACAAGTTATTATATTTTAAACAATCATTAAAACTTGGTTTTCCTATAAAATGCAAAGAATACAAGTTGTATTAACAGAGATATTTTATTGATTACCAAAATGAGCAAAATTAATCCTTTCAAGACAAATTATTGGGAAGCTATCATACTGAAATGTAATTTTCCAATTGACAGAAATACTTTTATAGAGAAATGGGCATACTTATTAATACAAAATGTATTAAATTCATAATTGCTTCCGTAGTTGCTTCCGAGACAGGATGTTACTACATGGACAACTCTACTCCCGTTTGCGAGCGTGCTCCAACTCCTGACTTGTCTTGTTTTTCAATTATCGTATCTTCAATCATCTACAAAAATTATAGAAGACGGGAGTGAGTACGAAGTACTCAGTGAGTAACAAAACCCTTTGATTCACATTTTATTTGAAAGATTTGCTTTCAAGAAAATCATTCAATGCACAAAGCTTTTTAATGTACAAATGGGCCCTATCACTAATTAAACTACTACTCGTAGTGTGCGCAAGATTCATATCAATGCTACCTTGGGGATGGATATTTTCTAAAGATTATAAATAGGAGACTAGCCAAGGGATTTCTTTGGATAAACCATTGTTTTTAATAAAACTTTGAGTTTTGCCAATTATGACGTGATACGTGGTACTATGTGGCGCCGTACACTTGGAATGTAGGATGGCAATTTGCTCGAGAAATCCTTATACTTTGGGTTGTCTTACGATTAGGTCATGGAACTTTGATCAACATTGCTTAACCTTCCTTTCACTTAGCATGGTTTTTCAATTAAGTGGCTATACTTCTGAGTCAACTAATCAGTAGCCACATTCTTATCCCTAGGCTTTACTTGAGTAACAATCTTTGCATTTTGTGGCATCTCCAGTGGTAATTCAGTCATTGCCAAAATATTTACATCTGTCAATAGCAAACTCGGGTGGTTATTTAATCATTGCCAATAACCACCTTCTAACTTCAATTCATTGTCAAAACATCGATCATGTTGTCAATAATCATCATTTTACAATTCGTAACAATCTTGAAATAATTCGAATATGATTACATTGTCATATTTTAATTTGAGTGGCAAACTCTCAACTTTGAAGTTCAATACAATTCTATTTCTTGGTATTCATTCAAGTGATAAATCTTGTAACTTTATAATTTATGCAATTCAATTTGATCATTTTGTCATAATTCAAGTTATTTTCACATCATTATTGAAGTGATGTTTATTTTGCATAATTTGTTTATAAAATTTCGCGGGATGTTACAATTGATCCCCCTTAAATGAATTTCATCCTCGAAATTCGTGAAGCCTTATGGCAATAACTATTTCTTTCAATAGCATAGCATGCACCTGGATCGTCTTCATTTCAAAGACTCGCTTCCGCTGCGAACTCTCATTTCTTTTACCGTTAAGAGCACGCGTGGTACTCGAGTAATTAATCCTCTTTTTCATGTATGAGTCTTCCATCCATCTTCAATATTGAAGCTCCAAAAATCAAATTTATTTTTCCTTCTTATCCCAAATATACCATAAATTCAAAATTGGGTCAAATATTCAAAATTTTAACAATCCAATTACCTGATTCAAACTTTATTCAAAATAGGTTTGGATTGCCGATTGCTCATTTACCAATAACAATTAGCAAAAATTTGATTCCTTGAATCATATTCTATTCAAAACTATTTCAAGTTTGTTTTCAATTTTCAAGTTAGTATTCCATATTTGTTTCGTACATTTCATTTTGAGCTTCAAATCAAATTGCAAGAACTAAACAAGGCAAATAAAAGAAAACCAATCGGTTTCAAAGTTTGATGAAATAGACGAATGCTAGCATAAAAGGAGTTAAGAAAATTACAAACAATAAGGAACCAAAGAGGGGATAATGTCACATGACTTTAAATAAAATTGAATAAACATGAAGTAGGGTAAGTGGACACAAAATTACTTCAATTTCACGTAAGTTCATTGTCAAGCAATTAAGGTTTTCTAATTTGCAAGAAGGACTATTGTCAATAGGTAATCACCAAACAATTTCAGTATCTCAATCAAAGTGGTAACAAAAGACATTGAACGGAATCATGTAGTGAAAAACAAAGGGTCATAAAAGTAATAAGAGGCTAAAGAGGAATTCCGAGACGACAAGCAGACAATTAAGGACAATCAAAACTCAGTGAGAGCAAGAGAAGAAATGAGGGGAAAAGAAACAAATTTTCCCCAAATTCCAAATTTTTTTTCCAAGGTACTAATATCATTTCACATATCAAAGGCATTTTGAATAACAAACAAAATTTAGGGCCATTGATATGAGCAAAGTCAACAATGAAAATAACAAATAATCGAGAATTGCAAAAGAGTTAATGTTCCTTGTAATCAAACCAGGCTGAAAGGGACAAAGGCGGAAACATAGAGTCCTTTGCCAAGTAAATAAGGTTTTCGAAATTGTGAGGAGAACTATTATCCATAAGTAATAGACCATCTCATGAGTTTAATCAAATGATAACAAATGCATACAGTCAAGCAAAGGCAATAATCAAACAATTTCAGGAATTCAAATCAATGGTAACAAAAGACATTAAACAAAAGCATATGGTCAAGTAAAGGCAATAATAGAGAAGCCCAAAGGATATTTCAAGATTTCGGGGAGACAATCAAGGACAATCAATGAGAGGTGAGAACAAACTGTTCAAAGCGTAAAGGGAGGAATAAACTTCAATTTTTCAAAGAATTGAGGTCGTTTCATATATCAAAAGAAAGTCTTTGCTAACGGGTTCCCATTTTATCAAAGAGAATTTTCATGGTTGAGAGATCGGAAGAGCACACGTCTGGACAAAGTTTAGGATTAAGTAAAGGGCTAACAAGAAAATTAAGGTCTCAAATTAAAGAGGCTATTAGCATCAAAGAAAGAAGAAATGTTTCCAAGTTCAAACGATAAGCAACATAATTGCTATTTTGGAAGATCAACATAATTACTTGTATTACATTGGAAGATCTCAAAGTTGACGCTCAAATGTCAATTAAAGAAAGAGCTTGGTTGCTAATTGATATGAATCAAAAGTATAGTGACTTAATCACACGATAATACAAAGTATAAAGACTTCTAGAGCAATAAACGTATGATCCTCATTTAGCCACATCACCCCTTGAAGTGTGCAGTGCCACACTACGCCACATCTTGCAACGTGGATGGCGAAACTCAAAAGTTTATTAAAACTAACTAATTTCCAACTATTATAAATAGGCAATTGGGTCCTCAGTCTTCCAAACACCCAACCAACTTCCTTTCTTTCCCAAAACTCTCAAAAATTCGTCCAAAATTAATAATGGTGGGAAAACACCAATAAAAACCAGATCGGAAGAGCATACGTCTATTTATCTCTTGAAAAAGGCTCCTTGTCATATATAGATAAATCCTTGCTTGAAAATTTAGCTTTAATTGAGGTATATCAAGGTTTTAATGGCACTTGTCCACTTGGTATTATTCGAGGAATCTTTGAGGTGAGTAACGTATGTCTTGGCTCTCTCCCCCTCTTGATACGCATGTTTAAATGGTTTTGGCATTCTTTGTGAGTAACACGTGTCTTGGCTCCTTCTTTCTTTCTCTCTCTTTGAAATTCATGCCTTTTCTTGAGATTGCGTTGGCCTTAAATTGCTTTGCCCTTCGACACGTGATGGTGCACCATTAAACGATTGTTTTTTTTCTTTTGGGCATCGCTAGTGGCGATTTGTACCCATTTTGCAATGTATTTGTATTGCTTTGCAGCATTATGACCTTGCTATGTGGTCTTAGTCATTTTGTATCTTTGAATCGTATGGCTTACGGGTAGAGGCTAAAATAGTAATGTGCCCAGGCTTTGTATCTTTGTCAACTTGTGATCTTCCATGCATTATTTTGCGTGGGTCAATACATGTAATTATTCACTGAGTATTTTTTACTCACTCCCCTTCTACAATCTTGTATGGCACGCCCCACCCCTAGTATCTTTAATATACTAGAAATGTGATCCGATCTCCGACGATAAATTCTAACTAGAAATTAGAATTCACAGCCAAGACTCGTTGACTTATTAAAATTCCCTAAAAATTTTGGCAGCATCTCCTCTATTTTATGAATAAACCACCCTGCATGACAAAAATTTTACCCAACCCATACTCCAACACAATCCGAAACCTCAACCGACCACCAACACACACCAAGTCAAATATATATCATAACATAACGAACTCTACATAGAGATATACATTCAAAAGTATATTAGCCTTATTCTTTTCTTCTTAATATCCATAAGCATGTCAACACATCAAAATGTATTTAACCACATCAAAAAACACATTTCCTTGTTACATTTCTAGTTGATCATGCCAACCTTGTCAAAAGGCCCGTCCCCAGAATGGATCTCAAATGTTGCTCAAACTTCAGTTAATACCTGGAAGGGAAAACATTGAAAAGTATTTTCGTGAGCATTAACTCCCAATGAGTGGAATGCTAAAAAAACTATTATATTTTTAAGTAGAACACATTTGTCACTTTCATATTCATCCAAGCAAATCGTAAGAAATTCATCTTGGATCAAACATTCATAAAGTCATTGCAATGCTCGAACATCATGAAAATCTTTTCATTTCAATACTATAATAGAATTTTCCCCCAAAGTGAATCCAACATTCCATAATCATGATATCGTGTAGACACCAGCTTAGGCCATAGGTACCTTATGACCCCTTCGCCCTAGGCAGCACAATGAACAGCTTGAGCTATAGCTATCACATAGGCCCCTTCGCCTGGGCGGCGTTCATTTGGTCAACTTGAGCCATAGTCCCCTTTGCCCGTAGGCGGCATGATCATAAACATAGGATAGGATACAATTTGGGGAAATTTCAAATCATGCATCTCGAAAATTCTTAAACATCACATTTTCAAATTTCATAAATTTCTTGAATAAGAGAAGAACTTTCAAAATATCCATAAAAACATTTTTGTCATAAACTTCACATCATCTCATATAATCGAAACATAATAAATTTCAATTACAAAAGATTTGAGAAAATTCCACTCACTGGCTATATTTGCGATCTAGTTTGGTTGGTAAGCTTTTCCAACCTCTTCTGTGTCCCCTATAACATAAATTAATAATAGAATCCATAATCCATTATCCTATTTCATCTGTCAAACATAACTTAATTTCTTTACACTTCTTTTCTCGTTTTCTTTTCATTTTTGTTCTTCATAAGATATTTCACTACTTAAAAATATTTTCTACTTAACTAAGGTTTATCAACATAACATTTCCTTTGGATTACATATTCTCTATTACATTAACTTTCCCAAGATTTCTTCATCTTCACATTAAACATATAGTTATCCCTCCTATCTAATCATTCTAGATTTTATTCCATCTTAAACTTATAATAATGTCACATAGTGAAATCTTAAATATCCACTAGAAATAACAACACTAACTTTTCATCCTTAAACATTAATTTTTATCCTTTAATAAGACTTTCTACACTTGCTTTTAAATATTAAACCATTCATATAAATACTCTAGTCTTTATTTTACCTTAGAAAATGTAGGGCCTCACACATTAAAGTCTCAATGCCTACTAAAAATAACAAATAACACTAATTCTTAATCTTTA
>CAVNYN010205214.1:0-10829 GCA_963692815.1 Nyctanthes arbor-tristis | reverse complement strand
TGACCTGGAAAGTGGAAAGCACCAAAACAAGCAGCAATTCTCAAACTGGTAAGACTCCACTTCTAACCCTCAAATTATCTATGTTTCTTCGTGAAAGAAACGAAGAAGATACTGAAATTGATAATAGATAAAAATAACTTTTCATGACTTTCTATGATAATGTGACAGGTTTAAGCCCATGTAATATAGCAAGTGCTAACATTTGCATAAGTTTATCAAGACATGCATGCAGTTCAGATTTAGAAAAACAAAAATAGAAACTCAGCTGATAATGTCAGCAAGTGCTAACATTTGCATAAGTTTATCAAGACATGCATACAGTTCAGAATTAGAAAAACAAAAATAGAAACTCAGCTGATAATGTCAGGAATGTTAAGGCCGTTGGAGAAACGGCCAGTGGGCCTTCGTGTGGGATAGTCAATGCCATAGGGCGGGGAGTCTGCACGAGCAGAAGTGGCCAAATAGTTGTTGTTACCGCTATCCACAAGGGAGTCACCAAACACGAAAAAAGCTCGACCCTCAGTGCATCTGATATTGTAAGCCACAAAAAGCCCCACAATAATACTATAGAGAGTGACAAAAGATGGTAGTGTATCCATTGGAGAATGGCAAATGATTTATCTGTTTATGGCGAGACAAGTTGCTTATGGATACACTGAAACCACAATATGGCTGTATATATAAAGAAATACATATGTGTGTTTGGAGGCGTTTGAATTTAATGGGGCTGTGATAATATGGTTGTGAAGATCTAAAGACCAGTAAGAGCTCCATCAATTAAAGTTGGTCATGGTAGTTCATAGTATTCACTTTGACAGTTATTTGCCAGGTTATATTGTTAAGGATTTTGGTGGATCACCAAGCTGGAGATAGAGGTTATCGCCTATGGAGATCAAATGTGGTTCTCTTTTTTTGAAGCCGACCCCCACATTGAACCTCAACCACCGAAGCCCACCAGACGGATTTATGTGAAGGCGCAGGAGGACGCGCTGGGCTTGAGCTAATCTCCATGGCTCTAGGACAGGCTTTCAACTTCTTGAGGGCCGTCATGAGGCTTCGTTGCGCGAATGTAATTGGTGGTGAGGATGACGATTGTATCATTCATTTGGTTTTGTATTATGTCCATGTGGCTTTACTTCTTTGAACTTATACGAGTTTTGTAGATCATCGGACAAACAATGGTTAGCGTAAGATCGAGTTCATCATGTGATAGTTCATTTATGTAATTTGGTGATGTAGTGAATAATAAGACTAAAATGTACATTAAGTACAATTTTTAACAATTTTTCTAATATCCACAAATAGTATGAAGGCTATGAATATATATATATATATATTGCCAAATTTTTTCTTAGGACATTAGGTAGAAATGAGTGGTGTTCTTAAATAAATAAATGGTCATGTGAACAATATAAATAAACTTCAACCAACATCAACTACTAGAATAATTGAAAGTTATTTGAGGGAGGTGATCCTATTCAACCTTACCTAGCTCTACATGAAAGGAAAAAAAAATCATGTGTGACTATGCTACAAAAGTTGAGTTGGCAAGAGGTTCCAACTATACGGATGAGGTATGTAACGCAACAATTACAACTATAGAACATTAATGCTGAGTACAAATATTAGAAATCGTCAATTTTAAACTAAAAAAGCAAGTTATATATATAATTAATGCACTTTGACCAGATATCTGAAAAATACAGGTCAAATAAGATCTTAATAATAACAATATTAGGCCATCTTTCGCCTTGCATTTTGAAAGAATAGCACATGTACGTGACGTGGTTTCGTAAAACAAATTTCACTCGTCGATCATCGATTTTGCACGAACATATTAGATTTTTCCACTCACAAGTTTAGTGTAACTTCTAACTAATCGCATTAGTTGCCTGCCGACTTGTTTGTTATGGGAAACTAATAATTAATTAATTCAAGTAGTTAGAGGTACGATAAGCACTTATATATTTTGTAGACTGGTGAAAATATTAGTTGGTATAGTTATATGATGTATCTCTCTAACCCTCGTAGACAATTCCGCTCTAACACCAGCAAATAGTATTTTTGTGGTGGCATCTACTACTGTGAACGTGGCCACTGCAAGTCTTCATCAATAAAGGTACGGTTACTTATTTTTAATTTATTCATTTAAGAGGTAGGACCAACATATGAGCTATAAAATATAATTCGCTGGTACTAGAAAATTTTCATATGTCTATTAGGATATGGTATGAATGAGTAATAGTGGGCAAAAGTGAACAAAAACAAATTTTGTTATTGATCAAAGTCAAAAATTCATAAGCTCGTTGTTCTTGTTTCTCATTATCTAGACTATTATAATGGGCAAATTATAACGAGATGTAACAGTTGACTTAGTGGGGTCTAATCAAATGTGTGATTGTAATTAAATATTTGTTAATTTAGCTTTTAAAAATGAAAAGAAATTTCTTTTAAAAATGAAAAGAAATAGTGTTGCATTTGACTATCGTCATAATAAGGGTTTAACAAAAGAAGTAAATATTGTGATTATTTGTCAAAGTAGAATAGTGTGAACTTTGGAAGGACCTCCTTCATTTTAATCGTCATTCTTTATTTCTTTATAATAATTAAAGAATAATGCTATGTAGCACCAGTGGTACTTGGCACCAGTTTAAGTGGTATCTACTGTGTCATTAAATAAGAAGTAAAATTAAATGAATAAATAAATGATTCATTTAATTCAACTCATCATTTAGCATTTAGCGCCACTCAATTTATTTAGTTAATACAAGTAATAGAGGACCTTTTATATGGATATAAATGGCTTGTTCAACTATTTAAATTCTTCGAATTTATACACAAACTAATAAGCAATCACAATCTCTCATTTTAATCGTCACTCTTAATAATAATCAAATTATATAAACTTCTCAATTTATTTATTTAATACAAGTGATAGAGCAATTGAAGACCTTTTATGGATATAAATGGCTTGTTCAACGGTTTAAATTCTTCGAATTTATACACAAACTAATAAACAATCACAATCTCTGTATTATTATTATTATTATTATTATTATTATTATTATTATTTGGGGCTTATTTTGGCTGCTCGGATCGGGAGTCACGGGGTGTCTTCATACCAGCTTTCCACCTATTTTGTTTACATGACATAGACTCACATGTAAGTTCTCTTTTCACACAAAACATGTATGTGAATTCTTCTATACCATCAGGTGTCTCTTTAGTCATTTTCACTCATTTGTTGCTGGAAATTTATGTAATTCATGAATTATTTGATGTCGAATTTAAGACTATGAGAACGTTTCCTGGGCAAAGGTACATAAAGAACTTGTCATCCAATTAAATTGCATAATAAAGATTGCATCAACTTGGCCGGCATATATAGTTCGACCCTCCCGTCATGTCCCATTTAAATTAAAATAATTTAAAAATAAATGAAAATAAAAAATCTGAAAAGAAGTTAAAAAAAAAAAAAAGGAAAAAGACGCTTACACACAGGGCAAAAACATTATCCTGGCCCTAAACACATATGGTTTAATAGCATTTCAGTGTGTTTCTACACCTAAATTCGATTCTCCTCCCATGTAATCCCCTTATAATGAGGGGGAAAAAGAATTGGATATAATAACAACAAAAAGATAAAAAGTAAAAAATAGATTGCCACACTGTCATTTGGACACCATAACATGATGTCCAAAGGACACTATAGAAGGACCGATATTCACAATACAGTTCTGAAATGAAAAAAGTGAAATAAAATATGTATTCTTCTTTTTCCACTACTACTTCTACATGGATAGAACCAGTTCCAAAACAATTAAATAGTTTTTTGAAAGTAAAGTAATTGGGTGCTCGGTTGGAAAAAAGAAATACTGACATAGTGATTACACGTAAAGTAGTAACCTAACAATTAAATATGTATATATATATATATATATATTTGAAAGTGATTAAATAGAGAATTAATAGATTGCATATTCACCAAACAAGTAGCCGAATAAAGCAAGTTTAGCAAACAATTAATGAGAGCGTAAGAGTAACTTAACAATTGAATTTGTGTTCAAAATGAAATAATGATTCATTAAAATTCATACTTCTAAAGAATTTTTTATTAAGTTCATGTTGTAATGCATGTTGTGTACCATGGAGACCATGTGATTTAAAAATTTAAGTTAATATTAAATAGATTGGACAATAATTATAATATTTATTATTATATTCTTAACACGCTTCTCATTTGTATGTAAGCGAGAATTTTATTTATTTTTATTCAAATCCTAACTTGTGCATATCTCATTTTAATTGGGCGGCGATTTGAACCCAGAACTTTTGCCTGCTTTGATATCGTGTTAAGGCCACTTGATATATCTTAAACTTTTAAATCGTACAATTTTATATTTTTTAATTATATTCTAAATATTTACATGATGCTAAAAGTCTAAAAACAATGTTGATTCACAAGCACAACAAAAAATGATCTCATACCAACTTGTAATTAGTACATTATTATGTCAACCGACTTATATTAAAATATTATTATGCTATCGATACCATCATCAAGAGAAACTTTGTTTTAACATTTAAGCTTTCATGAAATAATCTTTCAATCTGAGTCTTTTGGGTTATTAGTAAGGAAGTAGGTTGGGAAAAGCTTGTGATCATTTGTTTATGTAAACACTCATTTAATATATGATCACTTTTCTTTCACTTCTTTGAATGTAATTATTGTGAAATATTTAATTTCTAATAAACAAAGTCTAAGCTCTAAACTACGATTCTTAAGATATAAATTTATATGCTTTCAAAAGTAAATAAATATTAAATAAAACTATCCAAACTACACACACATATAATAACATTTCCTTTATTTTAAGAATGTAAAAATTTTTAAGTCAATGGCATGGTGACCTTCGTTTGCAAAACCAATTCTCTACTTTTAAATAAAAATTGGTCAAATCAATCAAACTCACATATTTTATGGGACTTGTATGTACTACACAAATCTTCATTTTCTTTTAACTTATTTTCAAAATTTATTTCTCCATCACCTAGCTAAGTTCTTAATATAATTCTAGAGGTATAGTGATTGTGATCATATTAAACATATATTTCAAGATAAAAATCCTTAAAAAGTAAAATCAAATTAACTACCTAAGATAGCATATAAAATGTGTTTAACTTAATAATTTCACTTTGTTCATGTTAACTTTGAGGTATTGTATTGCATGTCTTCTATACGTTTGAAGTCTCATTTTTGTTTTTTAAGTTAATCGATTCAACAGTTTTAAACTATATATCCTTAATTTTTTTTTTCTTGTAAGTTGAAATTTTCTTTAAAAAAATTTTTTAAGCCCCTCAATTTATTTATCCTATATTCACCCCGGATTGTAACTGTGTTTTAGAATTTTAACTTAATTTTTCTACTTAGCACTCTTTTAAGGGGAAATTCTACCAATCAGTTGCATTCTAATTAAACATAACATTCTTTTCCTTTTTACTTATTTTAATTTGTAAAAGAGTAGTACTATTTATCTAAAATTAAGATTGGTCTACCGTTTAGATAAAAAAAATATTATTCTTTTCAAAAATGCTACATAAATTACCATATTCTTTTTGAGAAAACATAAATTACCATATTAACACATTAGAACTTTGTAATATCAAAAAAAAAAAAAAAAAAACTAGGGCTGTGCAAACGGGTTTCGGTCCCGGGTTTTGAAGGACTAAGACCGGACCAAACATCTTCCGTTCGGTCCCGATCCCGGTCCCAAAAATGGTAAGCCCAAACGGTTTTGGCCCCGGTTCGGGCTCTGGTAATGAATTCGGTTTTTTTCGAACTTTTCCGGGTTTGTGAAAAAAATTTTCTGTAGACTTAGTAACGTAAAAACACATATAAACAAAGTTTAGAACAAACAAATATAAGTGCTTTATGTACAACAAAAGTATTAACATGCATCCGCAAAGTAGAAGTACTAGACTTACTTGTATTTCTCATTTTTTTTATTTTAACAAATCTAAAATTATTAAATATTTGAAATATGTATCTTAAATTGGAAAATAAATGTAAAAATCATAAATATTATATTTACAAAAATCATAAATATTATATTTACTTTCTATTTTTAACAATTTTACGATACAATTTTGATATTTTCAAAAGGTAAAAGATGGATAATTTCAACTTTATTATACATTTATAGGGATTAAATATTACAAAAATGATGTAATTGTCAAAAATAAATAACACTTACCACTTAAAATAAAAATAAGAAAATCCATTTTACACTTTTTACCAATAAGAAAATTACTTAAATAAATGAGAAGATGTATAAGCACAATTCTCCACATGTATATATAAATATATATATTATATAATAATAGCATATAACTTAAATAGAGTCAACAAACATATTATAAATTTAAACAATTTTCTTTAACAAAATCCTTACAATGTTACAAATTCTAGCAACATTATATATTAACACAATTGTTCTTAGCTATTGCTTAAAAAATAATAAAATAATGATGATTTTTAAAGAAGTTTATTAGCAAAAAAAATTCAACTTGAAAAAGAAATTTAATGGTATAGCTTTAACTTTTTAATTGTCCCACATTGAAAGTTTTGTAAAAAAGCAATATGATTGGAGCTCATAAATAAGATGACCCTTTGTGCAAGTGACTATGTAAAGGAAATTTTGTGGACTTTGAGGCAAATTAATAATTGTCTTGGTCTTTTATATTTAATTTTAAGTTAAATGATTGTCCCACATTGAAAGTTTTGCAAAAAGGTAAAATAATTGAGGCTTATAAATTAGATGGACATTTGTGCAAATGACTATGTAAAGGAAACAATTTTGATTCTTACCTCTTGAGTATTATGAAAAGTGAAAATCGGGTTTCAATTTAAAAAAAAAAAAAAAGAAAGAAAGAAGGTCAACCGGTCTTTGACCGGGTTTCCGGGTTTTCAAAGGAAAACCAGGAACCGGACCAGATCGGACCGGTCTAGGACCGGACCAGACCTATCATTTTGGCCCTAAAGCCCAGACTCACACTCACACACACTAACCAGAACTTTGTTGCACAAATTAATAAAGTGTAACATAAAATGTTACAACAATGATAAGATCTAACATTGTATGTTACAATATAATAAAAATAATAATACATAAAAATAATAACATTGTATGTTAAAACAATTGTTAATTAATTAATGTGGTTGGAATATACAATTAATTAATGTGGTTCGAATTGTATTCTAGTGGTTAGATGATCTCAGGGAAGGTTTTAGGTTCAAACCACATCTACTCCTCCCTTCACCTATAACCCCCTTGTATAAAAAAAAATAAAAATAAATTATTAATTAATTAAAAATAAAAAGGAAATTAAGTATTTTTGGAATAATAAAAGGTTACAAAGTGCGTGTGAATTCAAAGTTTAGGTTATTTGTGACATTTTAGTGAACTGTCAATTTAGCCCAAATATGATTGTTTGGGCCATAAAGGCCCATGGATATCATGATGCCCAAAAACTACTTCAAAACAATTCAAGAACAAGGAAAAAAAAAAAAAAACCAGTTCAGAATTCACCGCCGTCCGCCGGCAACGTCCTCTCCTCTATTTTGCTCTTACACGGAGGGAGAATGCACTTTCTTAGCAACAATTCGATTCCACACACTATAATCTGCCGTGTGCTCTTCCGATCTCCCGCAAACAGAAGGCATTTAGTTCAATTAATCAAAACTTCAAATTCTGCCCTGCTTCCTCCTGTTATAGGATGACAAGCGAAAAAGCTACTGTTCTAAAAACTCATTGTAAAGCCTTCTCCTTGGGAGTTCAAGAAACTTCTAATAGGTATTAAAATTCTCTTCTTAATCCATGCTATAGTCGTTGTGAAAATTTTGTTTTTGTTTCCCTTAATTACGATATTGGAACTTGTGTGTTTTTGGATGAATCTCATTGTTGACAAGATGAGTTGTAGTCCATGTTGCTTATGCTTTTGTGTTTGAATTTCATAGTTTCTGTGACAGATTTTAGCTCATGTTGCTTATGCAGGAGAACTGACACACAAGTCCATGGTCTGTCAGAAACGGTTGTGGGTGTTTTGGGAGGAGGTCAACTTGGTCGCATGCTGTGTGAAGCAGCTTCCCAACTGGCAATAAAGGTGATTGTTCTAGATCCAATGGAGAACTGTCCAGCAAGTAACTTATGCGATTATCATATGGTAGGTAGTTACGATGATAGTGCCACATCTGAAGAATTTGCTAAAAGGTTGGAGTTTAAAGCGACTGCTTTTTTTTATTTTAGTATTTAATTGTCAACGGGTGAATTGTTAATGTGTTCTTTAAATAATCTAACTCTGGTTAGTGGTTGTTAGATGTGGAGTATTGACGGTGGAAATTGAGCATGTTAGATGCTGCCACCCTTGAGAAACTTGAGCAGAAAGGTGTGGATTGCCAACCTAAAGCTTCAACAATTCAAATTATCCAGGTTTTTTGCTTTCTAGCTCTTAAGTTAGAAACTAATTATGCATTAATGGTTTCTCTTCTTAAACTTTTTGTTTGTCTGTGAATACATAATTTGTCACGCAAGCTTTGCTATGTAGCATATTATGTCAAACGTGGCTTGTGCACGTTCGCTGCAGTTATATTTTTTTCCTTCCTCTTGGCCACCTGCTATGTTCAATTTTATTTCCTTATTTGAGTTGCTCCTTTGGCAAAATTGATCTAGTGCCATACATATGGCACCATACAGCCACGTGGTTGTATGGTACCATAGGGTGCCATATGTATGGCGCTAGAATGGGACTCGGTGCTTTGGTGAGAAATTGAAGCATGTGAATATGTGATTTTCCTTCGGTTAAGTTAGCCTAGATTCCATAGAAATTGCGGCTTGATGACATTAATAGTTATTCTTTGTTAGTGTTACTGAATCCAGAGTCGGACATATTTACTGATGTTGAAAATGGCATTGTATATTCTATCCTGAATAATTGCAGTCTGCAGATAGTTTCTTAACTCTCATATATTCAATCTCCTAAACAGTCATTTTCTATTTGCTTGTAAGTCAAAAGGGCATTGTGTCTCAAGAAGTTTTACCTTCACAGAAAACAGTTTGTCAGCCATGAAGGTTGGAGACGTTGAATAATATCTAAGTTCTTGAAGTAAATTTAATTTGTTTTCAAGATTTTCAGTAGATTAACTTGCCATGAAGGTTGGAGACGGTGAATAATATCTAAGTTCTTGAAGTGAACTTAATTTGTTTTCAAGATTTTCAGTAGATTAACTTGGTATAGTATTGGAGCAGCCATTTTCTGTGTCCGCATGTTTTGTTTTTCTTTTTATTTTTTTCCTGGTCTTTTAAGAATTAATTAGGGATCTTAAGAAAGATGCCTCCAAGCAAATGTTAGTGGTAGGATTAGTTTGTTCTGGCACATATTGGAGGTGTCATTCGTTATTTCGATACCTAAGGGCTAAGGCTGCATTGTTGGGCTATTGGTTTCTGCTTTTGGTGAAATTGGCTCATAGTCTAGCCTTCTTGTCATCCACTTAAGCATCCACTTTATCATCCTCTTTTCCTTTTTTTTTTTTTAATGGGAAGCATGCGCTATATCTTGAATGCACACAACCACATAAACTTCTTTTATTGTATATGAAGTCATGTTAAAATCTCAGTTCGAATGAGAGGATTTTTTGAGCTTTCATTAGTAGGATATATTGCTACCTCCATGCTAAGTTGCTAACTTATATTTCAAATATCATGTTCCAACAGGATAAATACCTTCAAAAGGTTCATTTTTCTAAACATGCAATTCCGCTCCCTGAATTCATGCAGGTGATTTACATTGACAATTATCTTGATCTTAAGAACATTCACTTCAAAAGTATGGATCGTTGATCTATTTCCTCGCATTTTCTTCCTTGTTTTCTCATTAAAAAATTGGCCGAAACAGATAGATGATCTTGAAAGTGCTAAAAAGGCTGGTGACCTATTTGGTTATCCTCTTATGATAAAGAGCAAAAGGCTGGCTTATGATGGGCGTGGCAATGCTGTTGCTAAAAGCATAGACGATATTTCTTCTGCGGTAAATGGTAACATATTTCTAATCCTCTTAGCATTGGGATGTAGAAACCCTTGTGCTATTTGTTCTTGATTTTGTGGTTGTGACCACCCTGATGCATCTTATGTGCCACCATTGTTCTTAATTATGTTATGAGTTAGTACTTCTTGTGTGTAATGACCTTTAGGACTGTTTTCAGTGGTATACTTGAATTTTTGAATTTGAACTTATTGTAGTGTGGATGGCATGGAAATGCCTAATGCTGGTTTTGGTCCGAGAGCATGAATGCATGATGGTCAGTGGACAATTATGCTTCTGGCCGCGTTGGGGATAGAATACTACAGTCAGGAATGGTGGTCTGGGAGGACCTCCCCCCCCCCCCAAAAAAAAAATGGTGTCATCTATTAGTTTGATCTGTGGTTTCTTCCAGCAGTTTGGCTATGTTTTGAGGCTGATCTTTTTTTTTTTTTTGGTTATTTTTCTATTTTCCGTCCCAATAGCTTTAGCATGGTTTGACTGATATACTTTTATCAGAAAAATTTGCTTTTTCTTATTTGAAATTATGGAATATTTTGATAAACCTTGTTTTGCAGTCTTTCGCCATTAATGGAATTTATGCTGAAATTGTCACTTTGTTGGAATCATCTGCATTTTTGAGAATCACATTGCACTACAATTCCCCTTCATTGAGCCACTTGAGTTTAAGATGTTAGATGGGATCACATTTATATGATTTAAATATTATCTTTAACACCCTGCTATACCCATCA
>CAVNYN010205211.1:0-35214 GCA_963692815.1 Nyctanthes arbor-tristis | reverse complement strand
TGTCCCTTTGGACCAAACTAACAAATTACACTTGCAATTCTTGATAACAATGTAGAAAATATTCCAAAAGCAAACCAAAAATTAATCATCATCATCATAAACACAAGACAAATTTAACTTCAAAATGAAAACTAGATACCTCTTCCTTTTCTTCTTTCTTGAATTCATTGATCATTACACTCTCAATTTCATGCTGCAAAACAACAATTCTTGAATCAGAACCATAGGGGAAAAAATGTTAGTTTATGTGCAAAGTAACTGGGCATGTTTGTTAAGTTAGATTTGATTTCTCTAATTCTACATACCAAATGTGTCATTCGAAGAAAAAAAGGTTACTGCTTTATTCCTCTCTATTAGTGCGATCAAACCTATCCGGTGCACGATTTCTGTCAAGTACTGTGTAACAAACATGAGGGTGTTTTTCACGTCATGTGAAAAGATATACCATTTTACTGAGAAGTATTTTGGCCATCTTCACCACTGTGTGTGTCTTGAGTTTGCTGTTGGTGCTCAAAGGGATGATGGGTTTGCTGATGATCAGAATTCACATTCAAACCCCCTCTGGAGTAAGCATTCAGTGCCGCTAACATTCCCAAATTTGACTCCGCCGATACGTTTAATCCCAGATACTGAGACGGAGCCTGCTGTTGCTGCTGCATTAACATTGATCCCATTCCCAATTGCAAAGGACTCGCTCTCCCTCCCTGAAATTCAAGATTCCCTGAATAATTAAACCTTGGCATGAACTGTAATGGAGTTTGGAGGGTGTTTCCGGTTGAAAACGGCCACATTTGGGGTGTTTCCGATGGGCCGGACGAGGGCGCTGCTGTCAACGCCTGGCCATTGCCGCTGGAACTGAAGGGAAGCATCCAGAAAGCGCCACCACCGGCCGCGGTGGTTCCCCCGCTGGGTGCCGGAGCCACCGCCCACATGGCTGTTGGGGGAACCATGTTGGTGTGCCGGATTAGGCTTGGAGAAGATGGTCCGGTGGCCGGAGAATCTTGGGATTTTTGCATAATTTGCTGATTGTTTCCTTTGAATTGCTTGTGGGAGGGGGAATTGGAGCCTTCGCCTTGGGAATTATTAGTCCCTTCTTCTTTGAACAAATCTTCTCTGTATCTCTTCTGTAAATAATTGTCGTTTGGTTCTTGCCCTCCTCCTCCTCCTCCTCCACCACCACCACCACCACCTCCGCCGCTCCCGCTAGCCAAAGATTCTGTAATTTGAGCTGCTTGTAAAAGATGTGGCTGCTGATGCTGGCGAAACCCTAACATTTGTGAAAAATTCTCTTCATAAGGGTGATGAGAAAGCCCAAGAGCGCCGTGAAAAGAATGGGGAGCCGACTTTGAAGGTGGGGCCGACAGAGTGGAGCCACTGCTCCGGAGAGAGATGTTGAGGGTAGAAAAATTAGCTGGAATCGTTCCAGTACCGGTGGAGGCTATGATAGCTGGCTCAGCTTGCTGCAAGAGCCACTCCACCGTTTCGCCATCAGACTTGTGGCCTAATTCCCGGGTCAGCTGGAAAACCCTAGCGGCGCAGACGGCTGGCATTCGTATGCGCCGCCCCCGGCCGTCGACCTTTGTGTGCCGGTCCTTCGTCACCTTCTTCGGCGGCGGCTGCGCCTGCGCCGGCTGTTCCTGTGGCTGTACAGTAACCTGCTGGTTCTGCGATTTCTTCGAGCTGTGGTCAGCAAGATTCTCCGATCTGGTGGCGATGGCCAGGGAAGCATCCACTAGCTGGGGTTGGACGGCGGAGGAGGTGGAGGCACTGGTTGACACCGGAGACGAGGACGACGCGCCACCCGTAGCAGTGGAGCTAACAAACTGGCCATGTTGCTGGTACTGTTGGTGGAGCTGCGGGTGGAGGTGCTGAAGCAGGTGGTAGGTGGCGGAAGTGGTGGCGCCGCCAGTGGAGGAGGAGGAGACGGAGGCAGAGGCCGAAGTGGTGGTGATTTGTTTATGGGTTGTTCTTGAATCCGTGAGTTCCATATGTGGGTGTTTTTGTGGGGCTAAATTCAAGAATTCTTTTTCCAAAATCTTTGATATATATTTTCCCTGTTCCCTTTCTTCCCCTTTTCTTGATTGATTACCCCATCTTCCCTACTCTTTTCCCACACCCACACACAAGATTACACATAGAGAGAGAGAAAGGAAAGCCTTCAAAATCTTGCAGAAACACAGTGAGTTATGAATTTTTGTGGGGTACTTTTCTTTTCTTTTTTTTTCATCTTCATTTTATTTTATTTTATTTTATTTTATTTTATTTTTTTGTTGGCTCGACTCTTGTTCTTCTTTCACACCCACCCCCACGCAGATACAAACCTCAGTTAGGTTCTCAAACCAACATATTAGAGCTCTAGAGAACCAGTTCATGATGTGACGAAATAAATTAGAGACATATGATAATAGAAGATAAAATAGTGTGTCTTTTGATTGGGTCATGTTTCAGTGAAAATTTTAAAGTGCCAAAGTCAATACACGTTACAAAGATTTTATAATCGAACCAAAGTTACTACTGTAGAAAAATTACATGTATTTGGGGCAGAAGGATGGCCACAGGGGCGTGTGAGTGCGTGTGAGCGGGGGTGGGGTACGAAAGGAGAAGTCCAGGCGTGGGGTCTTATCAGTCGGAATGTGAAAAACTGGGTTGTTAACTTTTTACCCAAATACATATAACTGCTTCATTACAGGCAACCTCGTAATTTGAAAATTTACCGGACAGTAAATACCTGAAATAGCAACCACACGCGTTCCCCTTCTCCCCCACGGAAAATTTTCCAGTCAATATCTCGAGTGCCCAAAACTTTTAAACTGATATTCCTAAAAAATAAATATTTCTTCCCTCCCGTAAAAACTTTACGGCTTGTTTCGTAAAATTTATTTTTATAATTTATAAATTCACCAGATCGGAAGAGCACACGTCTGATAACTACTCAATAATTACCACCCATTTCAAATTTCAATTAAATCTCCATAACTCATTTCCACTCATTATAAATTCTCTTTATAAATTAATTTTATAAATTTAACCAAACGGGTCCTTAGTTAATTTTTTTTCATTAATTACTATGCATATAAATAGGCGTATATCAGAAAATTAATTAAAATTAAAAAATGAATTATAATTTGAGACAAAAAACCATGTTTGAGGGGACAGGGGGAGTACAAGATACAAAGATATAAGGGTCTCAACTAAATAATAAATCCGGCCCCTTGCTTAAAATCTCAAACTCGGTGCTCTTAAAATACTAGAAACTCGGACTTGGGTGTTTTACAAAATAGTTGGATTCAATCAATTTTGGAAAATTTGAGTATTAGTCGGTTAGTTTCCTACTTTTTTACTTCTTATATACATGACTATTAGTTATTTTTAACTTTTGAAAAGTCATGTAATAAGGGATTAGCCCTCTTTTGTGTATGTGGGTATAATATACATGCATAGCTACTTACATGCAATGCTTACGCATTTTAGAGATAAAAATATTTATAGAGAGGGGTGGAGAAAGAGAGAGGAATGAGGGTGACAGATATACAGACAGATCAGGAAAGCATCAGATAAAGGCATGTAATGCATTAGCGACAGCTCATCCCAACCCAACCCCACATTTTCTTGCTTTTTCTTTATTTTCTAATTTCTTTATGATTAAATTATGATATGGACACCCCACATCTTTTGCTATTCTGTAGAACTAACTTTTTCAAAAGACCAAACTGCCCTTTCTCCTTTTTAGCTTTTTTGGATAAATTCGTGGCAAAGATGATTTCCCCCCCCCCATTTATTGTTTGTTTAGTTTTTAAAAATTTTCTATTCATTATAATACACTTATTTCCCTTTTAGTTATTTTTAGAGTTGGTGGGAACATCGGCCACCTCCCCCCGTCCTGCCCTAAAGAACTCAATGCAGTACCACTAATGTTGCCCTGCAAATGCTTAAGATTGATGGAGATTTGTACTACCAAATATGACCTACAGAGTGGAAAAAATTTTGTATTTATACCTCCACATTTCACAGAAAATTAGATGTACAATTGCAGTAATAGGAATTTACTATGCGTAGTGAAATATAATTGACAAAATGAATAGGACCAAGTTTGTCAATTCATATCTCAAAATTCGGAAAAAAAAAATTGGTGGTGCCCTAATCAAATAATTTTGAGTATAAAATTCAAAGCAGAAAAATGTGCATTAATAATCAGGCAGGGCAGTTCCATCTGGCCCCACCTTCTTTTTTTTGAATAATGCTAATTGATTGGAACAGTTAATCACCAAATGTCACAAAAATCAAATAAACCACACAAAACCCAACCCCCATATCCTCTTTTTTTCAAGATCCAAACTTAAATATATAATAACAAATTATTATATATTCTATATGATAGTTTATTGAACCAATATATTGTATGATCATATAGTATTTTATTATATAATTTATTGTACATAATCTTGTGACAAGAAGAACGAATTCTTCTCTTTTCTTTCCCTTTGGCAATAATAGTTTATTGAACCAATATATTGTATGATCATATAGTATTTATTTATATACTTCATTTTACATAATCTTGTCACAAGAAGAATGAATTCTTCTCTTTTCTTTCCCTTTGGCAATAATACACAATGTGTGGATTTGGAGAATCCTATTCAATTTCCACCTTTTTCTTTTTTATTATTATAAATTAGAATCACTTATTATTGTCTGTGGATCCCAATTTGACCTTATTATATCATTAGAAACTCTATCCAACTTAATTTTAATTGGCAATTACCTCCAAAACATAAACACGTTTTTTCCCTCTTTTTTCTTATCATCAAATCAGTTTGGAGGGGACGGGTGATGTTAGACACAAGGACTAATTACTTATTAAAGATATAAAGTGAGAAAAAAATTTAAGAAGTTGGTGAATATGACAAATACAAATCTTTTCAAAAAAAAGTACAATATTAGTCCAAAAAAACTTTATGAAAGTTGTGTCTTTGTTATTATGGGACACCATTTTTAAGGCTTATCTTCTTTTTTTTTCTCTTTTTTCTTTTTAAATAAAACCTGCCTTGTTCTAATTTTGTTCAGAGAACAGTTCCCAAAATGGAATTGGGCCATCAAACATCACCTTAAAAGCAAATTAATTGATAAATGCATGGCTATTAGCCATTAATAGGAGACTAGCCAAAATTGATTTTTAGATAGATTTATACTTATACATAGCTAACTTAATACCGTCAACCACACAGGTCATCTGCTTTACGAGATCTTTACCACTTAACTACAATCGTTATTGTCATTTAGATGAACTATAACAAAAGTAATCAAACATATCTTGATACATTAAGTATCATGTTCGTCTAAGAGTAACACCAAAATGTGCAGTGAACGTAGCGACTTACCATATTAATTAAGTTGTTGCAGCTGCCACAGAACACAAGGACAGGCAGTGGAATTACTATTGATACATCATCCCATCTTTGTTTTGTTTTCCAAATGAAAGGGAAAACTTGAAAATGACCCTTCCATATGTCCCCCCTTTTCTCACTTCAATCCTTTTCCAACTATCGAAAAATTAAATTAAGGTTACATCATAAATCACCAAATAGTGCAACAGTACTGTCTCAATTATTCAAACCACCCCACCATCACCCCCAAACCCCACCTTTTTCAATAAATATTTAAAAATAAAAATGAGACCTATTTTAATTTTACATTTTTTCCCTCTCTCTCACTCTATCGGACAGTACAGCCCTGAAATTTATGTACTGAAAAGTGTGAATTAATTACAGGGAAAATAAAATGTTAATAAACCAATGTTGATCCTTTCATATATTTCTGTTCCTGTTCACTTTCCCCAATTGGCCTTATCATACTCCCAGTTATTTTTATTTTGACATTCCTTTTTGCAGAAAAGAGTGGAAAGCTATTAATGAAAATAACCACTTGAATTTGCGTTTAGTTTTTATTTTTGGTGTTTGATTATCATTATAATTTTGAAGGAAAATTTACTAAAAAAAAAAAAACCTCTACATACGGTGTATTTACCACGTAGATATTTTATTTTTAAATTTTATATTTCATCGCTTCTAATAAGAAAAGAATGAAAACATATTCTTCTTTTGTTGATTTCTCCCCTCAACGTTCGATTCTTCGGCTTTGTGTGAGTTCAGTCATGTGATGGTTCCAGGGGTCCAGGAATGTGAGTAAAGACTTTAATGTAAGGTGATCCGTACTTCTCTCTCTGTGTGCACCATGCAAACTCGATGTGATGTATTAAAGCCTGGACCGGAGTACCATGGAAAATAAACCTCAATATCTGTTTCTTAAAAGGTGGACACTGTCGGCACAGATATAAGAGGGGCCGGAAATGACATCCAAACACATGGCCCTATAAGAGATCCTCGCAAGCCCTCAGTCACTGAGCCGACCTTGTCCGTTTGGAAGGACACAACCCGGCCAGCCTTCTGAATTCTACCCCGGCTACCACAAAGACCACTGCCTATTAAGTTCATGAAGACTCTCATCCATCTCCAAGCAAGCCCAGAGACCTACTTCTCGACAACCCGACGCCTGACCCAAACCATGTCTACCGAGATAGGATTTAAAAGGTAGCCTCAAACCCTAGCCCAACTCCACCTCGACATCCATCCTTGTATGTATATATTATGTAACACTAGTGTTTAATATTTTCTAATTTCATTTTTGTCTATGCGTGTTCTGGGTTGGGGGATATGTATTGGTTCTCAACCTTTACTAAATAAATTTTATCCAATAAATAAGAAAATTCTAATTAAATAGTATATGATATTTACTTGTACAATTTTGTAATTTATAAATTTTTTTTGGGGAGAGGATTAACTATTTGTTACAAAAAAAAATTGTAATTTTTTAAATATAATAATAAAAATGCCCTTTTTAAATGTAATTATAATATTTCATCCACCATATATGGCAAAATTTTAAAGAAAAATATTGCACAACGAAAGGGAAGAAGAAAAAATTTTAATAAAAGAATTGGTAATGAATATTTTAAAACAATAAAATGGTATGTAAAGTGCTAGTGGTAATAAAAGAATGATCTAATGTCAAACATATGACGGTATTATGCAGCTAGACCCTTATATGGCATCCAGCACGCCGTATCAGCGTCAGGCGGTATTGTTTCGCATTAGATCATTACTGTATTATAATATATATATATATATATATATATGGTGTGCTTTTTTGTCTAGTTCGCACTATCTAACCCCAACTTATCACATTATTGTGCAATCTAACTCTAACATTTGAAATTTGATAATTTTAATCTCAAATATCCTTTTTAGCGCCATCTAACATTTTTAATTTAAAAAGATTATAATACTGTTAAATTTTAATTGTACTAAAAATCATAAATTAAGAAAAAGATAAATAACTAAAAAAGCATATTTTGAAAAAAAAATCAACCAGCGAAAATTAGAGATGTGTGTTGGATTGATCTGTTTCACAGTCTGTCTAAAGCATATAGGGTGGATTGAATCGATGTGTTAGTCAGGCGATGCAAATCAAATTTTTGATCGCTCTATCGATTTATTGATTATTATTTTTTTCATTTAATAAGTTTTTTCTCATTTATTCTACATTTTTTATTACTTTTAATTAAATAGTTATTGTGGATAGACTGAGACATGCACTTTTAGTCTTTCATACTTTGTGAGATTGCGGATCATAAAGACACTGCTCCATTCATGCAGGTCCCTATCGAATTCACTGAAAATCAGGCATTTTTTGCCATCATTATATTGAATATGTATTGATAGTGTTTCAGTAAACTTAATACAAGCCCGCCTAAATGAAGAAATATTTTTAAAATCTGCAATCTCGTAAAGTGTGATAGATCAGAAATGCCTACCACAATGACTATTTAATTAAAAGTAATAAAAATATAAAATGAATGAGAAAAAATTTAAAAATGATAAAAATAACATAATAAATAGATCAATAGAGAGATAAAAAGTTCGATCCTACATCGCTCTATCTGCACATCGATTCGGTCCACCTGATACTGTTTAAGTGGATCGTGAATTGAATCAATACAACCAACTGTCATTCGTAAATTCTCATTAATTATTTTTTTTTCAAATACGACGAAGATATGTTTTTAATTTTTTATCTATTTCTTATTTATTAATTTCTAGTTCAATTAAAATTTAACAGTATTATAATCTTTTTAAATTAAAAATGTTAGATGGCTCTAAAAAGGTAGGATTTGATCTTAGAATTGCCAAGTTTCAAAGGCTGAGTTTAGATTGCATAATAATGTGAAATGTTATGCTTAGTTATCGCCAGTTAACTGTGATTTGTTAGTCACAAATAAGGATGGTCTCGTCTAAATATGTGACTTTTCTGGACAATCACCCTATCTTGTGCCCACTGCACATCCACTTATGTATCACGATAATTTATTTCTAGTTTATCCTGATATATAAATAATTCAATAGGTGCACAAAAATGTGGTGGATGTTTAACATGATCCATTTTCTAGCTTTTTCAATTTTTTTTAGAAATAAAAGATGTATCTTGTTAATGTTATAAATGACATACAATGTGTATTGTAATCTTTTAAAATCCAGTATACAAATGGTAAACAAACCCTAAACGCCACATTCGGTCTCCAGTCTAGGTGTTGATGGTTGTTTTGGGCCCATTGTTTGTGGCCCGAGTCTTGTAAGCGATTTACATCCTTAGTAAAATGAATTAATCTATATGAACACATATGTAAAAAAATTTATAACAAAAAGGGGTCTAAATTACCTTATTATCCTCAAAATAACTTTAGATCCCATTGAGTTGTGTACAGTTAATAAAGTAACTTATACCCCCCTTTGTCATAGTTTTTTCTACATATATGTCCAAATAGCGTGAAATTTCTCTTTTCTTAAGGGGAAAAAATCCCTAAATACTTGATGTATTTTGTAAATTTTCCTAATTTTAAATTATAACGGGACTTTTTTTTTTTTAATGCATGAGACGTTGTATGAGAGGTGAAATACAGTTAATGCATGAAATGGCGTGAAGCTTCTGCTTCAAACCTTGGCATTGAGTATATACACCCCCTTCTTTTTTTTTCCTTTTTTTTTTAAATTCGTGGCACGTATGATTATAATGAAGAAAGAAAACAATATTACAAGAAGCATACACGGGTAACTTGGTTTTTAGAGGAACAAAATTATAGTATTTTAATCTCATGCGCTAATCAATAACCAACATGTGGGGCTCAATTTATTGTTAAAAGGGGCCCCAAATCCTACATGTGGGTTATTTATTAGTTTAGAGTATGTAGTACCTGATTTTTTTCCAACGTGGAGGCAGGTCCTGCAAGCTCTATAACTGAATTGTACCAATAGGTAAAATTTAGTTTTATATTGGTTTATTTGGTGAAAATTCTCAAGTGCTGGTTGGATACTCAGACAGTATTACGGTGTCATCGTTAGTAATAGTCCTACTCTTTTAAATGTAGTAATAATAATAAAAAAGTAATTACCTTAATGGGTGGGTGTTAATTGTTGAGCCTATTGCCTCCATGTCAGTCGATAAAGTCATATAAAGTGTCATCCAAATAATAATGCCATGATAACAAGATTTGTACGCGTGGGCTTAACGATTTGTGTCATAGGGTACCAATTAATTGCCAGTAGATATTTTCAATTGAAATAGATTGAGAAAGACAATTTCAATTTAGAAAAATGCGAAAAATATGACTTGTGCTCATTTTGACACGCCATAGCGGTCTTGAAATTAATGTCTTTAATTTTAACATTTTATGTTTTTTTTTTCCAGTGTAAATCGTATTTGGAAGATAAAATACTACATAATAAGAAAACTTGGATTCAAACTTCATATTTTCAACAAAATATTCGACCCGTTTATCATGCTTTAATGTGATAAAGAGAAATATGAGAAATACGAGAATTTCAACTTGTCACATTCTCACCAACTGGTAAAAAAAAAAAAAAAACTTTCTATATGTGCCACATGTTATGTGAAATTTCCATTATTGAAAATTGGAACACATAGTCAACGGGTTAAAAAACTTGTTTGTGTCACATGTGTGAAATTCCTGTCATTGAAAATTAGGACGAATGCGTCAAATGTTATGTGAAAATTGTGTTATTAAAAATTAGGGCAAATTCATGTTTGACTTCGTCAACCTCTTCAAAAAAGTGTTACTGAGTCACTCGTCTTTCATTTTTGGCAGCAGAAATTATTTGACATTTTGTGAAATAGAGCTCTTTGAACGAATTATGTACAATATATCTCTATTACTTCAAATCATTATCTTGCTTTTACCAATTAATACTATCACGTGTTTTTCGTATAAATTAATTTAAGATATAGACTGTAACTGTCAAGTAGGAATGCGCACCATGATTGACTCATCTTAGCACAAAGCAGCTCACCCAACCCAACAGGGTGTTCATGCTGGGACTCAGGCTTGTCTTGAGCTACTTGATGGTCATGTTTTCCCCTCTCTTTCTGTGATTGGTTTTTTTAATAGGTAAACTACTGCATGAGTTACTCGAGTTAGTAGTTATCTACTTGCTAAGATGAAGCTAAGCAACTCGCTTAATCCCAAGGTCCTACTACATAGTTAACCAACAGTTAGGGACCTTTTTTACCAAGCCTAATCCCAAGGTCCTTCTACTACATATCAACCAAATTGTCAGGGACCTTTTGGCCAAAAAAATAAAGAAGCTATTTGCACATATTTGATGACATTGAGGACTTCAGGTGCAATTTACATCCAAAAATTAATTTCGAACGTCAACTTCATGAGTAAAAGTGAACCGGCGGTCCGGTAGCTAAAACCGACCGGTTCTTTCTTCGGCCTCAACCGGTCTGAAGAAAGAACAATGGCTGATCCCATTACTGCGTCTCAGAATCTTCCAATTTTCATTGAATTCGTTCTTTATATATCCATAAGCTAATTTATTCAAGCAAAAATTGACATGCCGTGAACCGAAAACCCTAGCCCTAATTTCGAAGATTATTTCCTCTTGATTCACAGAAACCAGTGGGTGATTGAAGAGAGCAATGGAGACTCATGTTACTCACAACATATTTGACAGGCGCCCCATAACCAAGTCCACGACCCCTGCTGTCAAATGGTTCAGAGAATGGTACACAAAGTTTCTAATGATATGTCACTTTTCTGGGTTTGCTTTTGTAATTTAATTTTGGTTATTGCTTTGTTATATGAAAAGATTTTGCTTTATTAAAATTTTTATCCATTGATTTGGATACCATAGATTTCTTTGTATCTGACCATGATAGGCCATGATGATTGTTTCATTGTTTGTTCTTTTATTTAGACGGTGTTCAATTGTGTGAAAAGATTGAGAGTTTTCTGGAGCTAGTAAGTTTTGAGTGGGAAAGTTTCTCGGCCTGTTCGTATAAACTGATTTCATAGCGGCGATGCTTAGCTTTTGGTGTCAATCAAACGAATTGAATTGAATTGAATTAGGATGTTTAATGAGATTTTTTGTGCTTTTGCTTGAATACTTAATTCAGTGGTCACCTCATGCTCATGTAGTAGAAGAAAATGTATCATCATATTAATTGAATTTCAAACACTGCGGCCTGATCATATTCCAAATGCAATAAAGAAAAAAAATGTATTTTTTGCCATTTGAATGATCAGCTTTTTCAATTCCTAGATTCACGAGACACTGCTATGTTTAAGGATCATCATGGATAGCTAATGAAATTTACTTTCGAGAACTCAATTTATATCTCATGAGGTTTGCCTTTGAGTAGAGCTGATTTATAAATGGAATGGTATGGTTTTGTGAGAAGCAGCAGTCGTGACTGAATTACATGAGAACTCCATATATTTGACAGGCTGGTGGGTTTTAGTGACTCGTGTTTTCGTCTTTCTTTGCTGATTCTAATTTTAATTTTACTGATAATCAGCCATAAGAACATCGAAGGATTGTTGTTTAGATTATTAACTATGCTTATTAGCCTTACTTTTGCAACATCGATTCACTCAAAATATTTTTCATTTATGCAGCATGCCCATAGATATATATGTGTATCTATTTCGGTCTTTTTTGCCAATGTTTCTAATTGCTTGCTTTTCCCTCCTCCAGGGTACCGCAGGATGTTGTATCAACTGGTGGAAAGTGCTTTCTTTTGAAGTGGGTTAATCGTAAGTTTCATTAGCGTTGCATAATCTCGACATCTCGTGGATAACAGGATATGACACCCACGTTTTGAATTGAAACATACATAGTGGGTTGTGAGTGTTTTACTCTACTTCACTGGAGAATAATTCATAAAAATCATTTGCAGATTCAAATTGTCTTTCTGTAGGTTCTTTTCTTTTTCATTTGTGGACTTGTTTTTTGTTTCCACAATTTAAATTGTTTCCCTATAAATTTTAAATCTTTCTTATGACTTATTATGCTTTTATTTTATTCAAATTATTTTTGTTTACAGTGAAGCTTAGGCCGCAAAATGCCTTGCATATTACGTCTTGGCTCTGAAAGAAAAATGCGCAGACACCTAAGCAGATCTTTTTGAAAATTACTTGTAGAATTGCCTTGAGTTCTTAGCTTTTAGTTTTGGCACTAAATGACTAGATTTCCAGAAAATGCTGACTAAGCTAGTAGCTAGTAGTGTCAGAGGTGAAAAGCCTCTTTTAAAGACAGGTTCTGGCTTTACCTGAATATTTTAAACAGGAATTGCGTTAAAAAATATGAAGCAACAGCTAAATAACTCGAGTTGGTCTGCGCAAGTGGTAGTAAGAAGTGGACTAGCTTGCCGGTTTAAGGTATTGGTATAGTGACGTCGTTCCAATACTTTGATCCTTTTATTTCACATAAGAATCTATCTTTCTTTGTCATTGTATTCTAGCATTATGTCCTCACCGTGGCAGGTATAATTGCCTTATAACCGTGGACTTGCAATTGAATTTGCCCCTAATTATTCTCTCATATTTGATAGAGGCCACTCAGAAGGTCTTGAAAGAGAAGTCAAAAGAGCCAGAAGTGGTAGAACCCGAATCTGAACCAACAACAGAAGTTCTTTTCCTTTGTAGTTATGATGGCTGTGGAAAGACATTTATCGATGCTGGTTCTCTGAGGAAGCATTCCCACGTCCATGGGGATAAATCATATGTTTGCCACTATGAAAACTGTGGAAAGGTAATGCTTGTAGTATTTGGGAAGGGAGAGTTAGTAAGTTAGAGGCTAAATATGCTTATAGTCTTTAGAGTAGAGCATAGAAATATATTTCATGGTTATGCAAGATTTGTTGAAAATTTACTGTTTTTGAGTTTTTAGATGGGTGTTTCCTACTTTCTTGCTTTCCAATGGACAGCTGACTAGTGACTGCAGCTATATATCTTCGGAATTAGCATCTTTAGGTCAAAATTGCTTGAAATTTCTAATGATTAAGTGTGAACAGTATCTGCTTTACTGGTGATTGAGATTTATGGTTATTTCGGCTATGGGTGCAAGCATCTAGTAGTAGGTGTTGTCCGCATGAGTCATTCCATGCAAAAGTGGGTCTGATTTGGTTTCTTTACACCCTTTTATTCATTTTTTTCAACTTATTTCTTGGAGTTGGAAGTTTTTATTTACTTTCCATTCATATATTACATTATTTGCACAGATCGTCTGAGTGTTTTTTTATTTTTGTTTTATTTTTTTTCCAATGTGCAAAAACCAATGTTACATATTCTACATCGGATGATAGGAAGATACTTTTGCTTTGTTGCCACCTCTAGTTGTTTTTTTTAAAAATGAAAATCTAGTTGTTTTTAACTAACATGATTCGATAGTAATTATTTCAGAGGATAACTAAATTGGCATCTCTGTACAATTACTTTCTTGCTAGTTAGCCATACTTCCGTTGAGAGTGCTTTTATGAGACCACCTTTGGCTCCGTAACAATACCTGATAGCCTACATGAACCAATGAAGAGTAAGGATGAGGGGACTCCCAACAACTGGGGGCCATGTGATCGGTCCATGTAGGTAACTGCGCCCCCATAAGGGAGCCAAAGGTGGTCTGTATCTCAAAATCAATTCTATTGATGCTACATTAATTATGCTCTTTCCTAGTCTGCCATGCAATACTCACCAATATCATGGACATTGTTTGCAGAAATTTTTGGACAGTTCAAAACTGAAAAGACATTTTTTAATTCATACTGGAGAGAGAGATTTTGTTTGTCCACACGATGGGTGTGGTAAGGTGAGTAATCTCCGTGTCATGTCGAGGTTCTGTGTAATTGACGGAGTGAATGTTCATATTTGTTACTGTATGGGGTGTGAAGATGCTTAGAATCTGATTCTTGCTGAGAATTTATCAGCTCTGTTTTCTACTTTGTTTTGCAGGCCTTCTCATTGGATTTCAATCTAAGATCACACATGAAGACTCATTCGCAAGAGAATTATCATCGTTGTCCGTATCCCGAATGTGGAAAACGATTTGCACATGAGTACAAGCTGAAGAAGCACATTGCATCTCAGCACGAGAAGGTCAATACTTTTGAATCTCCCTGCATTTCACAGTTTTTCTGGTAATCTTGCTTGGTGCTTTATATTCACTATGCATTATATAGTCTTCTCTTCTCCATCCAGAGCCAATTAGAGGATAGTCTGCTTGATTTCATATCATCAAAGCGTAGATTCACTTCATCCATTTTGCTACAGTATTCAAGTTCCAATTTAAAGCTTTTTCTGATGTTTGGGTCTCATCTACGTTGAAATGGAATGTACTGTAGTTGTCAGCTTCCATGATTTGTATGTATCATCCATAATTTTCTTTGGGAAAAATTTTGATACAAGCTTTTGGCTTTATTTGCCACTTCACATCGTATTTATTTTCAATTCTGGAAACGTTTTCATCAGAACGGGGCAGATGAAGCCAAGCACATTCAGCCTGCAGCAGAGAAGCCAGTGAAAATTCCAAAATCGACTGGAGGAGCAGCTGGCACCTCATCAGCTAACCGCCCATATACCTGCCCATATGAAGGGTGTGAAAAGGCATACATCCACGAATACAAACTGAATCTTCACCTAAGGAGAGAGCACCCAGGCCATTTCCCGGAAGAGAATGCTAAGACTACACGAGGAAATATGGAAAACGAGATGACCGAATCAAATGATCAGGATGCTTAT
Organism: Nyctanthes arbor-tristis; assembly: GCA_963692815.1. NCBI lineage: Eukaryota > Viridiplantae > Streptophyta > Magnoliopsida > Lamiales > Oleaceae > Nyctanthes > Nyctanthes arbor-tristis. The sequence goes on along the minus strand of CAVNYN010205211.1, from coordinate 20,066 downwards.
GCTGGAAAACATAGCAATGGAAAAGTTAAGAAAAAGAGCAGGGCAAAGCCAAATCTGAAAACGGCCCCTTCAAAGGTTCCTCGTGGGAAAAGCTCCAGTGCTTCTCCAGCGAAATTGAATGTAGTGAAACAATATTGGCAAGTTAACGAGGAATTGTACAATGAGGAGGAAGACAGTGAAGAGACAGAAGAAGAGCATGAAAATGTTGAAGGGTGGAGATACAGACAAGATATTGAGGACGACGATGAAGAGACAGAATATGAGGACCAGGCATAAGACGCATGTGAGAACGCCTTCTTCCCCTTACGCGGTCAGTTTGATAGTTTTTATTTCTTTTTAGTTTTTCACCCCTTCTACACAGGTATATCTTTGTTTGGAAGAATAAGCCGTTGAACGACGATGATTGCACAAAGAAAACACATTTGCCCGCTGACAATCACTATCCGTCCAACTTTTATATATATTGTATATATGTTGGATATAGTTATCCGTAGAACCAAACTTTGGATGATGGGAGTATCGTATCTTATAGTAGTAGATTATTATTGAATACATTTGTGTTTTATGCTTTAGTGCTTTGATTTTCCAATAGGCTAGCTGCACTTTTCTGTTGGGACAACCGGTTCCGTTTTCCCCGTCTGCTAATATAGAAGAATTATTATATATATTGCTGAAAGACGTACGTATGAGACATTACCAACACCAAACTGACATATTGGTGTCACATAAATTTGACAACAAAAGCGTCTCTAATAACTTCTTTAAATCTAAAATGCTCTCTAGTTTTGCTAGTCAGACTTTAAAACACTCTTAGTCAAACTTTAAAATACTCCCAAAGCCTCTCTAAATTAACTTTTTAATTTAGAGAATGAGTTTGACTTTTAAATTTCGAGAGTCAAACTTAATCTCTTTTATTAAATGGGCACAAGTTTCATCATTTTCTTTCTTGAATTATGCAAACTATCTTCAACTTTATTAGTTGTTGATATTTAATGATTTAATATTAAATAAAAACATGTCAAAACAATATATTTTTCTTGAAACGTGCAAAATAAAAGGTTAAAAATAGTGAAATTGATCACCAGCCAGACATTTGGTGATCACACGAGATAGAAGCACACACAGTGGATGATAATTAAACAACTCACCCCCAAGTTGGAGTGTTTAAAAATTTTCACTATTTAAAGTTAAAAGTGCTATTTCTTTACGGATCAAAAAAACAAAAACGCACGCCACCCATTTTATAAGAAATGTTCTTTATAAATAGAGAATCTTTTGAACTAACACATCATTACTTTAATATAAAAAGTGATGACGTGATACAGCTTTATGTAGTACCATTTTACCAGTGCAATGGCAACGGTTAACAATGGTACCGATAAGCAGAGTCAAATAGCATACCAAGCTTAAAGCACATCATAGCCACTAGACCACTCAAGTTATGACCTAATGCTTCAGTGCTCATTTGGTTTTACTTCATGATTCAGCACATTTGTTAATTTGATGGTTTGAAGTACGAAATGGAGAATGCATAGCATCTATGTTCTAATCCCCACTTCAATTTCAGCACAAATAAATTAATGACATTAGCAAGGAGCACAAAATTAATTTCATTTTTCAGCTCCTTAATACGTCACAAAAGAGTTGTAAACCAAATGAGGTTCACAGCAAAAAGCAGCATAGCATCATAGTCAAATGGAAAACATGAAGTCCTGAGAAAGTTTAGTTGGCCGTTCATCTAATGGGACTTCACATATTCTTGAACAATGTGAAGACCCTCGCTCTCTTCACCGTAATCCTGCAAAACGAAACACACAAAGGATGAATTCATTCTCTCACTGTAGGAAAAAGTGTCAATTTTTTCTCGGAGCATAAGCATATTATAACTCATGAGAGTTACCAATTCATACCTTCACAACCACGCAGGCACAGCCAACCACCTTCCTTGCTTTACCTTCAGCATCAATCTTGCACAACTGTTACACATAACAGAGAAACCTTTAATAAGAGCCAATTTTATCCAATAAAATTTTGAACAGAGAAAGGGGGTTTGAACACATCATGAGAAACCATTAGAATTACTTGGACATTCATATCCCCATCATCAAATGCAATGGGATAAATTCAGATTTTCCAATTCAATTACACAGCTTCTCGTGCGCATGTGTGTTTTCGAGAGAAGAAACCATCAGAACTGCTGGATCATTGCATCAATTCAGACTCAGACGACCGTCGTGAGTAAATATAATCCATCATCATCATATGGCTTCCATCCCAGCCATCACCACACCCCCCCACCCAAAAAAAAAAAAGTTGAAAAAGCAAGGCAAACATGTAGTGATAAAACTCAGAGAAAGAGCAAATCAAATAAAACAGCATCTTCAATAGACTCGTTAAATGCAATATGTTCTCTAAAATAAAAAGTCAATTCATAAAAAGTGCTTCAATAGACTCTCTATTTTAGCATTTTATTTTAAAGTGGGATTTGCTCTCCAAATTTGGAGAGTCAAAATTCACTCTCTATAATTAAATGCTTCCAACAAACTTCAATTTTCAATATCTTTTGTGGGACCAAGTTGGTAAAGATCAATAAGGAAAAATAGAAGATAAAATACATAATTAAGATAAAAGCATGTTAAAGAATTAAAAAAACGAAAATAAATTAGATACTCTTGGAAGAAGAGAAATGAAGAGGCTATTGGAATGACTTGAAAATTACACTTTCTAAATTTATAGAAGTTCCTTAAAATGCATGAAATGCTCTTTAAATTTAAAGATTCTGTTGTTGATGTTTTTAGACCTTGGAGTTATTTGAAAACTCATGTGATGATAACTAGTTTTTGGTATAGATAGATGGATGAGAAAAGAGTTTTTATTCCAACTTCAAGAGAGTTCTAATCGATAAATATATGCAATCAGAAATCTCAACTAGAACTTAAGATTTGGTTTTTCAATCAAGGTGCATAATTATTCAGAAAAGAATATTTACACAGATCAACACATGGTATGCAGAGTAGAATACAGTAATAATAGATTACTTACACCAGCCCATTCACCAAGGGTTTTAGCATTAGGAACAGTTATCAAACTAACATTATGATCAGCACACAAGGCTTTCACCAATTTAACATAATCCGTCTGGTCACAATCTTCTGCCAGCACACAAAGTTGAGCGGCATGCTTCTCAATAACCTTGGCAGCTTCATGGAGTCCTCGAGTAAGCCCACCATGAGCACGTGACTTCCTCAACACAAGCTGTAGAGCAGCCATGATGTCCATTGGCTCTCCAAGAGCAGGAGCAGGAGCAGGAGCCGGAGCCTCAGCAACAGCAACATCCTCTCTGTAACATAAAAGACTCTGTAGATTAAAACCCCAAATACAAAAGGTAACACGGCAAAAACAAAAACATAATACACTAACATTTCCATCATAACATGGGGGGAAGATATTTTGACAATAATAATATATTAATATCATAGCTCTGGTACAAGGAAAACTGAGAGTGCCAAGTAAATGAAGGAATTAAAGGTTAAGCAAAGCAACCCATGATCATAGTTCAACCATTTGAACCGACAGACTAAGAAAAGCTGGGTTGGAAAAATAACTTCTCATTTTGACCTCTAACTTTCAAGCTATGAAACTCAATATTAGGGTGAGAAATATTAAGAAAATAAAAAGTACGATCGTACTTAAGAATGCATAATGATTAACATATTCAAAGATCAAAGTAGACGTATTGTGAAAAGCAAACTTTTTCTGATTTCCACGTACCCTGACATTTTCCCGCCTTTGAATAAAGTTGAAAGCTTCTAAAACCTGTTGTCAGCCATCAAAAAGCAGTTCGATTATCTACTAGAACCAAAAACAAAGACGATCAACAAGAAGAACTTAAGCAAAATTTCTGAAGATGAACGAAAGCTAAAAGAAATCCAACAGTTTCCAAGTCCGGTAAACTAATGCTTTAACAATCAAGGTATCATTTTAAAAACTGATCAAAATTAATACATAAACCCAATCATATTTAACCTTTCACCTTCAGCTAAAAGAAGATCACACAATGCTAGCAAAATCAACATGTAATTCTTCAAGTAACATATATATACATACATTATATATATGAGGATCCGTATGTTTATATGTAATCGGGTGGGGATACCTTGGGGCCTGGGGTGTAGCCGGCAGCGCAGAAAGACTGCTTCAGAGCTGGGGCAGTGTGCGTTTATATGTGAGGAGGTCGTTAAACCCTAACCTGGCGCAGATGATATATCTATTTACAAAAATATCCCCCGAGTGCTCGGGCAAGATTTGACCCGAGAAAGCAGCCCAATCCACCTCTTTGATTTGAAAATTGACGGCCGTAGCAATAGATTTGGATACAGCATCCGTATGAGCGCTTATTTTGTTAATGCACCATTTTTAGGCTTCTCAATATGATGAGTCTATTTGACAACCAATTATAATAATGAAATTGAATAATAATTATAGTAGTAGTAGTAATAATAATAATAATAACAATTACAATAATTATTGACCTCATTTTTCAAACTTTACATCATCCATAGGTGAAGTGACAATTTTGTGCATCAACTAGAGTGACAAACTTAACATCATCCATACATTTTGACACCGTGGAGATGAACGGGACGGTGGCTCACCGTTCACGCTCATAGGCACGAGGCTACGAGGAACTATGTGTATCAGCTGCAACAATATGACTACTGCTAACTATAATTATTTATTATAACATCTAAAATTGAAAAGATGTTGGGGGAAAAAAAACAATTCGTATGCTCTAGCACCACGCGAAGCGTGTCTATAGAAGACTCGGGGGCAAAAATCAAAGCTTGAACATCCACAAAAGGAACACCATCAAGTTTCACAAGAAGATTCTCAATTGTGAGAAAAGACATTTTCTTTCACATATATCCTTGAAGAAGCAGAGGGAAGCAAATGGAATCGTGGCTATATAATACAATTTAAAACTCCCCCAGTTTGGGATTACCAGTTTCTCAATGGTAAAACCATAATTTTAGGGGCGTTACGAACTGAGAAGCTTCTTCCATCTGGCATATCCTAGAACCAGTATAAACAGTAGCACAGAAAATGCTGTCATATTTCCAACAGTGAGGCCAAATATTCCATTCCTGTTGTACAGCGTGCAGGGAATGTTCATCCCAAACCATCCCGCCATTAGAGTCTCCACAGCTACGGCAAACGATACAATTGTCAGTGTCAGTTGCAGTTGAATTAGTTCATTCCGCTGATTATCAAGTTGGATATTAACATAATCCTCTGTATCATCAATGTATTCTCGTACCTGCAGATTTCACTCGTGAAAAGAAAAGGAAAATCAGTAAACTTTGAAGCTCACAAATATGAGGACGACGGCAGGAAATGCCTAAATTTAAGCTACCCTATTGACAATTTCAAAAGAACATGTAAAGGAACACAAATAATGAGAAAGAAGCTGGTGCAAGAGAACGGGAATAGTTTAGGAAATCAATCACCCAAACCTTCTGCTTATTGTGAATTATGTCGATGTTGAAATTTTCTCCAAGAAAATAATAAGACAGACAATGGAAATGATTATGTTTGGAAATTCTTTTTCACCGTCACCAGTTTCAGATTCAGAAGATAACTCCTAGATAACCCTTTTACATGTCAACAACATACAACATAATACCCAAAAAGAAAATTAAGAATGGAAGAGGAAAAGGATGGCAATGGGGGAAGAAAATAACCTCGTTACAACGAGGACATACTTACAGAAAGTATCTTGTTACGAGTGCCATCCACTTGCATGAAGTAAGCTTCAAGAAGCATTTCTAGGTCTTCGACATCATCATCATTTAAATAGTTGCTCACCAAACTACCACTTCTGGTGGAGCTAAGTCGACGGAGATGAGGTGTAGCAGGAGTTATGCCACCTAATGCTGTTGCTCCCATCAAAGCCTCAGATTGCTGATTCTGAAGCCATTTCCTTGTCAAGTATAATTGGGCCATGTCTTCATCATCATCTAAAAGATGTTCAATCTCATCTCTCACCTACCAGAAAATACGTTTTCCAGTTTTGTCAGTATCTACCCCACTCTTCAAAACTTAGCAAAATAAGGTAAAATGCTGATAATACAAATTGATAAAAGTGCCTAAGCTGAAATCTGCCCTTAGGGTTAACCACTCCCCATTAGGCATGATAAGAGATCGAAAATAAAACTTCAGCGTCAAATATTCATCCAAGAAAGAGAGACGTAGCTGAAACAGTTCAGACTGCAGTGCCAGCTGCAGTTAATCTAAAACTGCAACTTACAATTTGAGATCTACAGAAATAAGCATGTGTATTCTGCAAATTGCATACTTAAAACACTAAAAAACTAAATAAAGACAGAGACAAGAACTTAAAAGTCTTGAATTATTTCAGCAACTCTTCTCATTTTGTGATGACAGGTCAATGTAAAAGTTGTTGAATACAAACAAGTTAAACAAGCACTATAGCTTCAATTGTAACAAGCAGACCCCAGCAAAGTTCATGCTGCTAGTTCACGAACTGTCTAGGGGTTAGACCCAACAAGGTTTTCTATAGCACCCCTAGAGATTTGAACCATTTTACTTTATATTATGAGGGCTTCAAGTTGACTGCTGGCAATAATGAAGCAAGTTTCCCAATTGGTACCAGCATTTATCTTAAGCATCTTATAAGTTAGAAGTCCATGTTTCAAAATACTTCGAACAAATGAAGACACGACAAAAACCCCATAGGACCTAAACCCCCTAAGGAGCGGTAGCTAACATAGTTTCGAGGACCATCGTTCATGGTCCATGTCAGGGTATTATCTAGGCTGAACTGCAGACCTGGACAGCGATGTTACATCGACTTCCATATTAAGACACTGATCTGGCGTTAATTGGATTTTCATTCCCTGAGGTGATATTGGAACATGCTTTCAATTTCCTCTGCACATGCAAACCTCAATCTCAAATTGAAGAGTGACATAAAAGTGGTGCCATTATGCACTAGAGTAAAACACTGCAACTATGGTGGACAAGTAAAACGGGGTGTCAGTCAACAAACTGACACACAAACCTCAATTACTGATGGCACAAGAGATTTCCAATAGGCAATAACTCTTGAAGCCTAACTCCAATAGCATTTGAGCATTCATCTCAAATCCAAACATGATTTCAATAGCTGAGAAGTCTACGATTGTCTTTCCAGGGAATGATTATAATCAATATTGGAATTTGGACAAGGTCAAATTTTAGAGACGAGTGATAGGCATCAAAGTTTCAAATAATCATAGCCCATACCTAAGATATATCATCGCCCAACGGGATTCACTGGATTGTATTGGAACGAATGTTCTTGAACCCACACTAGTTAAGTCAAAATGAGAATAGCAATACTAAGAATTATTTTCAAGAAACAATCTTTATATATATAAAAGGAACTGTTATTCAGGAATTATTTTCCTGCTTTTGCAAGATTCCAAAATCTCTAATTTCATTTTTTTTTTCTTTCTTTTTTTTTTTTAAATACCACAACAAGGCATGCATATTGAACAACCACCCACTAACTTTCAAGAAAGAATAACAACCCACTAACTTTTTTTTTTTTTAAATCTTTTCCATATTTATTTTCAACCAAATTTTTTGTTGCAATTTTCTTACAAGACAGTTACCCACCTCAATTTTTTTCCTTTTATCTAGCAATTAGCAGACATTTTTATTTGAATGCTATGTATTTATTTAGTCTTTCATGCAAACACTTGCATTTTTCTTTCTTTTTTCTTTTTTTTTTTTTTTAAATTTAACATCAGTAAATTTTAAACGACTTTTAATTACCTTTTAAATTAACCGCTTTGTTTTAAATCATTAAGTTTAAGGACACGTTTATTGATCTTTCTAATTTTTTTTCCACACAATCAATATATTTTTTAAACATAATATTAGTATGCAATTATCTCATAAATTAAAAACTATCCACTTCCAAGTTAGTGCTTATCGATTCACAACACAATTAAAAGTGCGTCTCGAAGCAATAGTGGTCCAAAAGAAATTCCGAAATATCTTTTTATTTTTTTATTTTTTTCTTATAATAATAGCCACCCATTAAATTTAATATATTATTATTTTTTCATTTATCGTTTTTTTTCTTTTTTTCACATTATGTGACAACCCACTAATTTAATATCCTTATTTATTTATTTATTTATTTATTTTCTTTTTCCCCTATTATCGCCCTCTAATTTCATTATTTTTTTATTTATCATTTTTTATTCCTACTATGTAACGATAGACTAATTTTTCCCTACTATATAACCTCCCACTAATTTTTCCTTTCTTTACCTTTTTTTTTCATTTATATTTTTCTTTCTTTTTATTTTTATTTTTTAACCAATAACCGCCTGCTAATTTTATTTTCATTTTTCTTATTTATCCTTTCTCCCTAATGTAACTGGCTACCCATTTACAGTTTTTTGTCAATTGTCGTGCATTGTTCTAAAATCTGAGTCGGAAACCCGGCAACTGGATGGTGGGTTGGCCAGCATGACATTATTAGATCGAATTGTAATGGCCCGGTTGAAGACCCAAACAACCCATGGGTTTTGAGTGATCTGGTAACTCAGCACCTATCTCAACCCGCAAGTTATAAATTTGACAAAATTGTTTTAGAAACTTCAAGCTGCTTGAAGTTTGAACACCTAACTTTTTGTTTCTGACATGTTGCAAAAGCAGCCAAACTATTTCATACTATGTTTTAAAATATAGGACACAATGTTTATCATATTTCTATTCTTTATTTTCCTGCAAAGTTTTCTTATTTAAATTATGAATTAACAATAATAATTTATCAGTTAAATCGATGATAGGGCTAACCCTGTAAGTTTATAAATTCATAAATTAACTAACAATAATGTACTGGTCAAAGTGATGATCAGACGATATTACATTATAATTTGCCCCTAAAGTTTGGCCGTACAACGCACGGGTGCAAAAAAAAAAACTAGTAGCCGATCTAAAATTTCTAAAAAATGAAATGTAAATCCCGCAATGGTGAAAATTAAAGAGAGAATGTTGATAATAGGCATATAAAGAATGGCAAAAAGATCCACCACTCAATCTTTTCCATACCAAATACCTTACACCAAGATGCGAGAAGTAAAAATAAGCTAAGGCATCCAAATTTTATGAAAGTATCATTCCAAGCATGGGGATATCATAACGAAATAAGAAAACAGAAGTGGGAAATGTTTACCTTTTGCACCTGGGCAAGCAATCGAGTGAGGTTGCTTTTCAAGCCTCTCACACGCTCAAGATTCTTCGTGCTAACATTTATAGCCAATTCATCTAAAACCGGGTAAGCATCTCTCTCAAGTTCTGCAACATTGGAGTCCAAATATGTACAGACCACCTCTAATGCAACTTCTAAAACCTGGAACTCAAAAGGAAGCTCAGCTTGCAAACCATCAGAGGCTTCTGTAACAGGTAACCATTGTTGAGAAGCAGACAATTGAATTCCATTGTCCCGAGAGATCACTTGCTCTGAGACCTGCTTACTATAGCTTTTATGGGATAGTAATTGCCTGAGCTGATCCACAAAAGGAAGAACCTCATGGCGCAGAGGATCAAGTAACAACACCTCTTCAGCTGTTACTATAGCTCTTATAAATTCCAAATTGACAACCATGGCCTTTTCCCTTGCTGCAAATAGAGTTGACAGAAATTAAAAGAGGACCAAGCACAATTAAATTAAAATAAGTAAAATGGAGTACTGGTATGTGGATAATAAGTGGATAGCAATCGTGGGTCCTATAAAGTGTTTGAATAAAAAGCATGTTCGACCAACTTAATTTATAAATTGTACCAGACAAGCTATAATTTTTCTTCATGATCACTCCTTGGTTTGAATACTGAATATGTATATAATGGTAGGTGATGATATACATAATTCATACATATGCCTGTCACCAGAGAGCCCAATTGTATCGACAAAAAATAAACTCCAAGTATATATTTAGCCAATCATCGGCATGTTTGTAAGTTAGAACAATTCTCAAAAAGGAAAAAAACATATATAAGCGCAAAATCGATCCATACAGAGAAACTAGAATGCAAAGTACATTCCAGAAGCTTCCAATGTTGCATGATGAAGTTGATTCAACGATCATTTCTCTTCTGAAATTGAATATCTTAATTTAAAATAGAGGTGCGCATAGAGTTTTTCTTTTTCTGCTTCCTTTTCTCCCTCCGTTTCAGGTTCTTAAAGTAAAATTTCTTTTGAAAGAAAACGTGTGTGTTGACAGAAGTTAAAGTATTTATTTCTTTCACTAGTTCAAAGTAGACTAGAATTCAGCATTGAAAGTTACTTGAATAATCTATATGTCAATCATGATACATGTCATTATAGTGGACATGTAGCTTTTTCCTTTAATATATTTTGAAAACAAAGTCCAAAGCCTACATGAATCAAAGACTCAAAGGAGGAAGAAACGAAATCTAGAATTTTTTTCCTTTCATCACCGCATCATCAGAACTATGGGCACTGAATTTAATCATTCGTGCTTGTATAACAGAAGTAAATGTTTTCCCATAGTTAAATCACTCATAGAAGAAATACGTACCTATTGTGAATTTTACAAACATGTTTAGCACATAAAGCAATAGATAATGTTACAGGTTAAGGATATGCTTTACACAGAATTTCATATTTTGTTGGCAGAATCTATCCCTCATTATTTAAAAAAGAAAAAAGAAAGAAAAGAAAAAAAGAAAAGCATGCTTTCATCCATCACATAACTACAGAAGGTGAAGAAAAAGTGAAATTGCAGGTACCAAGGATGCTGGAGGAGTGAGAGAAGATCGGACCGAGGATCCTCAAGTCCCTCGGCGGAATGGAAACGCGCTTCAATATCACACTTTTATCGCACTCGATCAGTTCCGACTGCCCCCAACGGTCCAGCCTCATCCAAAGCCGCGCCCCTCCGGCCTTCTTCTTCCCGACAGCCACCTTGCTCGTCGTCGCGGCTGCTGCACGCACCATTGAATTGTTAGGCACCTCGATTTTCGGCGGCGTCGGTGGAGGCACGGCCTTCTTTCCCCGGAACGTCAATTGCCCCTCGCCGCTCCCCATCCCTCACCCTCCCAAGATTGTTTGTCACTCTTTATATGTGTCTGTTTATATGGTTTTCTTCTTCGTTTTCCTCCATATAAGAGCTCTCTCCCCGCTGGGAAGTGACCGTTCAGATTTCAGGTTATGCCTTCCAGAGAGAGGAGGCCTTTTCCCAAACACAGAAGAGAGAGAGAGAGAGAGAGAGAGAGAGAAGGGGGTGGGGAGGGCGTGATCAGTGATCTATTGACTCTTTGACATTAATAACCGTAGAATATTATTAATTAATTTATTAGTTATTAGTTATTATTACCATATAATAATTAATAATGTTTGGATTATTACTATAAAAACAATAATCACTGTATATAGAAATTGAAATTGTTAATTTTATAATAGTCCCCGATAACTACCCCAAAGCCAAGTTGACGTTCCGGACGGTTCATGAGTTTTTTTTCCTTTTTATTTTTTTATTTTTATTTTTTATTTTTGAAGGGGATGGGGAAGGGGGTGGTGAGGATTCAAACCCCGGTAACCTCAATAAGGGGTTAGGCCCTTAATTACGTAGACTAACCCCTTAATTCCCGACAATACATGAGTTGACTCCTTTCAAAAGAATAACATGAACAAACAATGATTAAAAAGACATGTGACTCATATGATTATCATTATTAATACAAAGTTCATCTGTTATGTTAAAAAACAAAATCCTATTGTATATCAATTTTGTTTAAACTTTTATGTCTCCTTTTCAAATGACATGAATTCCTTCAAAATAAAATTATAAAATAGGCACAGCAACAAAATTATTTTTACTGCAATACATGAAAAAGTTTTAAATTTTTAATACCATCCAATGATGCTACTATAGTACTAGTGACTACTGGTGGATAACATGTCAAAATAAATTGGTGAAAGAGACATGTAACAATAAGAAGGTATATGTTAATTTTCTATTAAGACGGCATAAAAGAATCCACCACTAGTATTATAAAGTTTTCATGCTAGCACTCTTTTTTTCAAATAGAATGAAACCATAAAACTGGTACCAAAGGAGGTGATTTGTAAAATTGAACTTAAACAGAGAACATCCTTTACAGTCAGCCGTAAAGTTCAAAACAAATTGCAAGATACAGAAAAATGGGATCAACTTAGACTAGCTAGATGTCAAGCATCTTCTTCCACATTAAAGTTAAACCCGAGGAAGTGGTTCCCCGAATACCTGCTCTTCAAGTGTGTGCTGCGTTCTTTACTAAGAACTGATCCCAAGTTCCAGTACTCCAACTAGACCATGTCTCTACCAAAATAGCCCTCAGATCCTAGAAGCGTCATGATTTGTAGTCAATGCAACTTCCGCACTGGACAGTGAACTGTACCATAGCTCGTATCGAACATATAGTCAGAGCTCAATTATCTTCCTTGCATCTCCTCAATCCAACTTTAATGTTGGCAGAATTATGGCCGTCAACTTGCAGATATAGAGAGCTTGAATCAGCATCCATAGCCCCCACATACAGCTCAAGTGCAAACAAGATGCAAAAAAAAGCAGCGAGCAGTCTCTCTTTTCCTCTCACGTCTTTTACTGTACTGGGCATTTGGCAAACACGATCAGTTGATGCCACCATCCTCATACTGATCTTAACCAGATCCTTAAAGCAGAGGCATTTTCAACAGCGGCCTGTAACCGGGAAAAAGAATTTTAGTCACACACACAAATAGCATATAGTAATCAGTGTCTTGGGACATTGATAGCCTAGTAATAACTCGCTTTTGGTGCTGGCATCCGGGTTTCCTTGGTGAGATGTAGAGAATGCTAAAGGCAACTGCAGATTTATATAAGTTTGATCCAGTTCTTTCTATGCTGGAAAAAGCATATTATCAGAATATTGCACTTGTTAAAACGAGGGTCCATATCAAGGATCATGAGTCAGAGAGGAAACTCCGGAGATGATGATATCAGAGAATGGCCCTCCATAAAATAATCAAGAATACTAGCACAACAGCAGAAATTAGAAAGATTAATATCTAGGAGTGGTAGACAGGGATCCACTTTTCAAAGAGAAAAGTCAACTTCCAATGACCACACAATGCAGAAATCAACCAATATTCCTGATTAGAAGGTACTATATTATATGAATCTAAAAGCAATTACTCAAACAAGCTGAATATTATTTTGAGACTCATATATAACCAAATACTAGAATAGGCATCAGTTTCCTCATTATCTCGATTATTTGAACTACAAAATCACATCGGTGGATGTAAAAATTGACCTGTAATATATTGACATATATATGAGTGTAACTAAAACAGTAGCGGAAGAACTTATAAAGGCATAAAACAAATAGCAGTTGTACTGTAACTTTCCAGGGAGTATGATTAGCGGTAGTTTGAAGCCAGAAAAGGATAACATTGAGTTTAGACGGAAAGACAGAAAGCACGACATGCTGGACAAGTTCTAAGTTCTATCAAATAACAATCCTCCTTAATAGGTCAACAACTACTTTAACGTTTAAAAAAGATGACCAGAGAGAGTAGCACGTTAATTCTCCAAACTCTCCGAATAAGATATGTTGGGCGAGTTTGAAGAGTTGAGTTCCAAATATTCATAGCACAATATTGACAATCAGAAACTTCCTTATTCATCCTAAACTCTTTGATACCGCACAAAACCATTAGTTAGCATAACAACAAAAAAATTTCTTCAAAAGTAACACGTCTTCTTATTATGGCAACACTCTACCACAATGAAAAATGAAATTTGGAGAAAATACCCGTTTATCATACAGAAGTATTTGACTTGTTGGCTGCCCTACCTTTTTCCCTTGGTTATTCCCAGTGTCCATTCTTCCTTTTATTTCATTGTTACTCCTCAGACCTCAACCTTACATTACCTTCAGTAAGCATATATGTAAGGTTCAAGCCTGAGACGTTGGACAAGGAGAAGGGAGATAAATAAGGACAGTTCAGGATTTTTGGATGCAAAGAGAGACTTTAATAAGATAATACATTCATTTTTCATTCGCTCTTCTCGAGTTGTCCTCAGGAATTTCACGTTAAAGATATTTGATGTAGAGGAATCAAGTAATAGTTTTTATTGCATCATCATGTTCAATTTGTAAAAACATGTCAGGGTGCTTGCTTATTTTACTTATAATAAGAAGTGTGAAAAGGTACCATTAATTAGTTTTTCTTTCCTTACAAATGACATAGGCAAGTTAGTGAACCATCCTCACAATTGACAGGCTAAACCATCGAGAGTAACCTGGGCAAATCATACTAAAAGATTAGCCACACAAATGGCATATTATATGTATGAAAGAGATTATTACTGAAAAGGGAATTCGTACCGGGGAAGCTTTCACCTATCTACACAAAACAACAGTCATTGAGGAACTGAGAAGACCAAGCATCCATGGTCCCAACGCACTCTGATTTCCCTTCCTACATGGAGCCTCTTCTCTCTAATGATTTTGCCCCACTTGCCAATAAGATTATAATAGCTTCCACGCCATTTTAACTTCATTACATACAAATCGCCATTGTCATCATCCCGAGCATTGATGGTAACTTGATGATCACTCCTTAATTGCTCCCGGGCTTGTTGTGTCCAGTAGATTAATATATGGTCCTTGACTGCTTTGCCTGGCAAAGTGAGGAATGGATGATTAGTATCAATGTCAGACAATGTGAGTGCTTTCTTAATAGGCCAAGTATCATGTCCAGACGCTGTTACAACGAAATGATCTTCTGGAACTGAGAAGTATAGGCAATTATTTGCCCAACATATTCTGATTTCTTTGCCAATACTAAGTCCTTTCTGTCGAATTATATTTGCCCACCTACCAATAAGGTTATAATAATTGCCGCGCCACTTTAGTTTCATTACATGAATATCACCCGTGTCATAATCCCGTGCATTTATAGGCACCTGCTCTTCCTTTCTCAATCTTTCTCTCTCTTGTGGCATCCAATGTGCAAGAATATTATCCTCAACAGCTTTACAAGGCAGCGGGAGAAAAGGATGGCTAGCATCAACGTCAGATGAAGTCAAGACCTTCGTAATAGGCCAGTGGTCAGGTACCAGAGGTTCCGTAATCATTCGAACTGGAGGTACTAGAACAACCTGCTGTTGTGGAACTGAGAAGTGTAAACCACCATTAACCCACCTCAATCTGATTTCATGCCCAACATCAAGTCCCTTCCCACGCACAACTTTGCCCCATTTGCCAATAAGATTATAATAACTCCCACGCCATTTCAATTTCATGACATACATATCACCAGTATCATCATCTTGGGCATTAAAACCCACTTGGCCTTCATCTGTTAAAAGTTGTTGCTGTTGACATGTCATATACACAATGATATGAGTTTCAACCTGTTGCCTGGATAATGTGAGGAAGGGATGAGTAATATCAACATCGGAGAGAGTGAGTGCTTTCTTTATTGGCCAATGATCGTGCACCTCAGAAGCGGCACTATAATATGCGCTCCTCTTCATTGCTACACCTCAAAAATGAAAAATGCAACTGTAAGCTTTAATATGTTCAACTATTAATATTATTACTATAATTGACAGCATTGCTAAACCTTTACAGAAACAGCTCCAAAAATACACTAGAAATACAAGGCACAACCTTTTCGCCTCATTTCTCAGGAGAACGGATTATGTACACGGTCCCATTAAAATAAAAGAATATATATTATTGTCCAAAAAAGAAAGTCAAACACGTGTTTCGAGACATGAATAAACATCACAGAAAGTCAACCACCAGATAAACACACAGGAAGGATAAACAAAATACTTCAAAATTGAAGGGGAAAGAAATCATACTTCGCCACGGAAGGTAAACCCTAGAACCTCAACAGTTGAGAAATTAACGAAATGCCAGCAAAAAATGCGTGATTCACCAAATGGAGAGAACAACAAGGATTGTGCCTTTGCGTTATTATTTAATGATATGATTTGATTTGAGGTAAAATGGTCAAATGAAAAGGTAAATCACAAGGGTTTGGTGGGGAGAAAACGAGGACGAAAAGGGGCAACTCATTTTCTTGAGTCTTTGGAAGTATGGTGCAAAAATGGTGGTTTATGACGAGCAAGTCGAGACGTAGCGCCGAGGTTCTGCGTGAAGAAATGCAGAATTATGGGTTACGGCACGGGAGTTTTCTGCGTGTCCGTGTGAGAGAGAGGGGTTTGTGCGTGTCTACGTGTGTGAGAGAAAGAAAGGGTGGCGTGTGTGTGTGTGTGTGAGAGAGAGAGAGAGAGAGAGAGAGAGAGAGAGAGGAGGGAGCTTCCTACTTGTTTAAGCTCAAAAATTTAAGTCAAAAGCTTATTTCCTCACAATCATTTAAAAAAGTTTTTCCATTATACTTTTATCCTTTGAAATCGGTCTAGCGCCCAATATATAGTACGCTATGACGTCACATGAGAAGAAAACCTACATTATTTGTGTTACAATAATTAATTAACTGTTTAAATTTAAGTTTAAATCATACTCATCATGCTCCTACCCTACCCTCTCTTATCTCCTCATTGCATATTTGAATCTATTAAAAAAAAAAATACATTTCGTTTTTAGAATTGTTCTTTCGAAAATCAAAAACTTAGACTTGGAAAGAGAGGCCACGGTGACGGGGAGCTCGTGGACAAAAACCTACGAGAAGCCATGAATCGAATGACCGGGTGTGCTCGTATTAGAAATCCAAATTACACCACCATTACATATGACAATATATGTAATAGAAATCCGAATTACAGTACTAGTCATGGCTGCCAATGACATTTCTCACTTTTTTTTTTTTGTGATTTTCTCATTTGATTTTTGTCCTTCTAATTGAGTGAACAAACATAGAAGGTGATAGGTAAAGAAAAAAAACAGATACACAGCCATTCAAGTGCAAAAGTTGGAAAAAGGGAATTTGTAATCCATAGTATTCTTATACATAACGTGCTGTATGTAGTAATATTCCACCGGACAGTCATTCTCCAATGAACACAGCCAACCTCCAAAAGATCACACAAAGAGCAAGTTAACAACAAGCGGTACCTGTAAAGCATCATCCATTGTCCAGAAAATAAGTAAGAAATAACTAAATACAGAACTAGTATATTCTGTCCCTTTTCAGTTATAAAAGAACAATCATTGCATTCTAAATTATGTAAGTCAGTCTGATTTTACACCTCGGAGAACGACAAAAATCTTTAGGGCCTTCCTACAATCCCAAGCTACACATATCATCCTCAAATCCCTGCACCTTCAACACGGACAATGCCAGAGACCTGACGGAGGTACTGCAGGCTTCTCCTGATTTCATATCCAATGATGAGAAACATGGAGAAGCAAACTAGATTTCTCCACCGGCTCATAATCTAGTCAATTTTGATGTTTCTATATATCCGCCTTACAAACAAATTAGAGCCCAAGTAACCAACAGCACCTGCATGCAAATAAAATATACTGCCCGTAAGTGAAGTGTGACAACTATATTGAGCAGAAGTTCTAACCAATGAATTATCACCATTCCTTCAAAACCGAATCGAAGCATCCATGAGTGGCAATTTCATAAAATCAGTTTAGAAATGAAGGAAATATCTCTAAAAAAAAGGCTGCATTCCATTTACTTACCGCAAAGAATTCCCAAGCCAAGACAAAACATTAGCGTGTAGCCGAAATAGAAGCTTGTCTGGAAGAATCCTGACATCTTTGTCTTCACATAATAGTAATATATTGAGTACAAGTAAACATAGATAGCAGTTGAAGCTGCTGAGAAGAAAGAAGTCCACTGCCAATGGTAATTTTCAGCATTTAGCAGGAAATATGTTCCCACTATCGTCACACAGACTGTAACAATAATAAGAATCACGAAAACCAGAAGCATAAAGCCATATACGTAGTACACCTGTGCACAAAACAATAAAGTCGATAAATTAGCTAAACAGAAAAATGTGAACATTTTTTTTTTTGGGGGTTAGCACATATATGTGGGGATGGGGAAGGTTTGGTTAGGTTTCAATGAGTAATATCAGTCCATCCACGCCAATAAAAATGGATCTTATACATGGAACTTATTGGTAAGGGGAATAGAGCGGCATATTAAACAGATGCAGATTCATTTACATGTATAGCATTAAAGGGTTTCCCGAATTACACTTCTTAACATACAATTCATCAAACATCAATAGCTTATTCAAAACCTTAAAATCCTGCCTCCTCATTCTACACTTCTGAGACTAAGGTATTTTATGCAAATGCAGAAAATGAAAAATAAAATGGTGCATCAGTGAATTGAATTTTTTCAGCAAAAAATGCCCAGCCCTGGTATCACTTTGTAGATACGTATTTTTGGCGGAACTTGCAAACCATGAATTTTTCACATCCATGAATAATCTTGCTCCACAAAGCCATTGAACACCTAGTGTGCTTGGTCTCTGATTTTCAGGGAACCGAAACCAATCCAAACATAAGGCATAGAAGACCCAACAAATATAGAGCCCAACAAATCCGACCATCTTAATGGTTATTTACCCTAAGCGCCGAAGGTGTATCTAATTCTGAATTGCCTAGATTCCCTAGGGGCATCATAACATATTGAGATCACCCTAGAAACTTAAAATGTGTCATGATCAACTTAAAAGTTTAAACAGTCTACAAAAAATGCAGTTTTTTTTTTTTTTTTGAGGCAACTCTGCAATAGATACTTAATTTTTTCAGCTAACAATGTGAAGTAGACAAAGGAACAAGATATAAGTAGCATGAGTGGCTTTAATGAAGCCTTCAAAGATCAGTGAGGTCAATTATATTACCTTGTAATTCCAGAAGGAAGTGAAAACAAAGTACATTTCAATGAATATACTGCCAAAGGGAAGCAATCCTCCCATCATGGAAACCACAGATGGTGTCAAGTACCACTTCTTCTCAGGAATTGGACGGGGAATAGTCTTTACTCTGCATGGATTGTTTGGAGTACCGCTCCAGTTTCTTCCAACAACTGTACCAAGAAGTGCCAGCGGGAAAGAAATAAAAGCCCAGATGACAAAAACAACCACCATCGTACCAAAGGGAATAGCCGCTAGAGACCCGTAAAATATTGCAACGGTGTTCAAGACAAAACCAATCCCAAAGCACAGAAATGGAAACAGTGAAGCAGTGAGAATCATTGATTTGATCCAGGTTTTGCCTGCAACATGAACGGAAGAATGGATTAGCATAAATTGTATAATTATATCTTACATTAGCAAGTAAGAACATAATAGTAGGCAAACAAAGAATATCATGTCCCAAAGCTGGAGGCTCGGATAAAAGTGGCTGAACTTACCACCATGGCGCGAGTACATTCCACCACTAACATAGCCCGCGATGAATGATGTAAAAGCATAGCATAAAATAAAAGTAGTGACAATGGCACCTCTCCTGGAGCATAGACGTGCAAATATTGTCAAGTCAGAATTCACCAAATCCAAATCAAGTACCAAGAACAAAAGGCAAACAGAATGGAGAACTTGTAAGAGAAAAAGAAAAAAAAAAAGGTCCAGATCTGCCCGTCAACAAAGATTTTAGTCTCATAGAATGCTACTGATGAAATGCGAACAAAAAATAAATTAGAAAGAAGTTTGCAAGCATGCTCTGAAAAGGGGATGGTTTAGAGGGTGTGATTTTAAAACCACAGAGAACTAAGATAACTATAAATATCAATCAAGTAATTAAATTAAATTGCATCTGGCATACCCGATGAGATCGGAAGAGCGTCGTGTAATTGCAAATAAGATGACAAGGAGAACCAGCAAAGCTAGTTGGGCGCCAGTACCAACAAGAGCCGACAGTAAAACTAAACCACGTGGACTCCTAAATACATCTCCATGAACAAGCTTCCAACCAGACTCTTCATTGACATCTCTTTCCTAAACAGAAAAATGTTGAATGCCATTAAACAATAAACTGAAGACATTATCAAGATT
>CAVNYN010205210.1:0-17378 GCA_963692815.1 Nyctanthes arbor-tristis | reverse complement strand
CTTGACTGCTTCTACTTCAGTGGGAAACGTGGTTGTGAGTTCTGGTACACCTAATCCAATTGTTAATTCAGATTGCAGAATGATGTATCCCGAGCCAGGACATGATGGATGTTGTCCCTCCGAGAATGTAGTAAACTGTACTGATGGGCCTACAGATTCATTACCTTACCAGTGTCCAAATTTTCAGATCCCTGAAAATGGGACATTTGCTTCACAATCGTGCTGTTTTATGAGTTCTGATATACTGGGAGCAACATTTGGTCTAACTCCCCCAGTTCCTACGCAACTACCTCCTGCTGATGGTTCACTAATTTTTGTTACGGATTCAAATCAGTTCAATAATTCCTTGCATGGAAATGTGGAGCCAGACTCCGATCCAAGTATGCACAATGGCTTCGTTTATGCTAATGAGCCAGGTTATTTTCCTTGTGATGATGGCTCTGATACCATGCATGTGAAAGATCAACAAGAAGGGGCAAAAGACTTGCCGAGATTAGTTCCCGTTAATGATTTTGGTTCAGCACCATCGACAGACATTCAAAGTGGTCCTTCCTTGGATGAAGATCCTGTTATAACAGATGAACACAGGGATTCAGGAGTTCTATTCTATGAGCCTCCTCGTTTTCCAAGTTTAGATATTCCATTCTTCAGTTGTGAGCTTATTCAGTCAGCCACTGACATGCAGCAAGAGTACAGTCCGCTTGGCATCCGCCAGCTTATGATATCTTCCATGACTCCATTCAAGTTGTGGGACTCGCCATCCAGGGATAGTAGCCCAGATGCTGTTCTGAAGAGTGCTGCTAAAACTTTTACAGGGACGCCATCTATACTGAAGAAAAGACACCGTGATTTGGTTTCTCCATTGTCAGAAAAGAGAAATGAAAAGAAGCTTGAAAGTGATTTAATGCAGGAATCTTTTTCAAACTTGACCAGTGACTTTTCTCGATTGGGAGTTATGTTTGATGAGTGTGTAAACCAGAAAATATCAACAATGTTATCATCACAGGACAACAAAGAAAACTTTGAAGCCTCTTGCATGGAAAAAGAAAATTTGAATCCTAACTTTGCAGAGGGGAAACAGGAGAGCAATGGAAGCACAGAAATTTCAGAAAGCAGAATCATAGATAAAAAGTTCGACAGCAATGAGCCTTTCATGAAGACAAAAGAACCAAACACTACTACAGATGTCAATAACAAGGTTGGAGGCAAGGATGGAATGGAAAACGTGAGTACTTTTTCTTCTCAATTGGGATGGGAAAAGCTTTGATTGTTGGAGGTCATTAATAGGTTGTTCTCCATGGCTACTTTTTTCACTACAAATTTTATCAACGAATCAAACTCATATCAACCACAGATTCTCTATAAACAATAATTTTTCACATTTCCCTATACCCTCTCTCCACTTTTTCACCACAAATTTCAAACAACAATCTCTTTTCACCCAAAAAGCTAGAAAAATCTAGCAAATAAAAATAGTTGCTAAATATCAAGTTTCCTCTGAATATTCAGAGAAATAAATCGGAGAAAGTAAAGTTAGATGCTTACCTTGTTCCATAATTTTTCTTTGAAAATTTTGTAACTTTGAATTTCTTACTTATTTTCTTCATGAAATTCTTGCTTCTATGTGGCTTTTCTTGCTGCTTAGGCTTGCATGCACACAGTAATATAGAGAAGTCTCATAATCTCTTACTGCATGTTATGAAATTCGTTAGATTTTTTATTTCAGACACAAAGTTCGGGACTCCTATCTGAAATAATGAATGAGCAGAAGCTAAATTCAATCAAAGAGAACCTACCTCCATTTGTTACTTTTAGTGAAAGTTTTCTAATCTGATATTTTTCTTATTTTCCTTCATGATAGGTAAAAGAGTTAAGTGAAGTCCTTGTTGAAAATGATACGAATGACTTGATATTCTTCTCTCCTGAACGGTTTGGAATTAAAAGTGGCAAAGGAATCAGTTTAAGTGCTAAGGCTATTGGAAACAAGTCTTCTGGAAGACTGGATGCTGCACCAAAACATTTAACTATTTTATCTTCTTCAGAGGTTCCCTGTTTGTCTGTTGTTTGCTCTCCTCGGATGGGTGCTAAGAAGGAAGGCACTAGTTTGGCATTAACAACTTCATCTTTACAATCAACAAGTTCTTTTAATAATAAGGATGAAGATTCTAGCAAAGATGTACATATTCATGACAAAAGCACGTAAGTTACCGCAATGCCATATTTCTGTTACTTTTGTTTTTCGCTTGTGTTCATTAATTTGCCAAGAATTATAATTTAAATGGATTTTCCTTCTTTTTCTGTTTCTTTTTTAAACTATTGCTAGGTTCGAAGGCACACCGTTCAAAATAAATATTGAATCTCCTTCCGCTTGGAAATCTCCTTGGTTTATTAATTCTTTTCTACCAGGTCCCCGAGTAGATACAGATATAACAATTGAGGTATAGGAAAATCTGGTTCTTAAGTACTTTCTTTGGTATTTTGCATATAGTCAGTCTGGGAAAATCCATATTTTACTTTTATATCTCATAGTTGGAGTTTTTGGTAGGACATTGGATATTTTATGAGCCCAGTGGACCAAAGTTACGATGCAATTGGGTTAATGAAGCAGTTAGGTGAGAAGACAGCATCAGCATTTGCAGATGCCCAAGAAATTTTGGGAGATGAAACTCCCGAAACAATACTGAAGGGGAAGTGCTATGCAAATCAGGAAGCAGATAAAGAGAACATTTCCAGTCCAAACTGTCAGACAACACACCGTCTCTCAACTTCAAATATACTGGTATGAGAATCATGGGGGGGGGCCCCCCCCCCCCCCACAACCACCAACAAAAAAATAAATAAATAAATAAAACAAACAAACACACACACACACCAAAAATGGGCCATTTTTAACAACTTTTGTTTATGCAATCTGCGTTCCCCTAACTTCTTTTCCTCTTGATATATAATTTCCTGAGCTGTTGGAGTTGCTTAAGAAAGAAGTAACTTTTTAACTTAATGGGAAAATATGCTGTGCAAACATGTTCATATATACTTTTTATTATGGGTAAAATCTCAGGAAAATTTTATATAAATCCATTTGCTTGCGGTCATTTTAAGTATTTCACGTAATAAATTACTAATTTATGAATCTTCACAGACGGAGAGGCGCACGCTTGATTTTAGCGAATGTGGAACGCCTGAAAAAGAACCAGAAAAGCAGTCTGGAAACTTCTCTTGCAGCATTAATTTCTCGAGCCCCTCTTCTTACCTGTTGAAGAATTGCAGGTAAGCAGGCAGGCATTTGAATGCAGTAAAATTTAAGCGGCTTTTTATGTGTATCTTTATATGGGGTAAAATTCAATTGATTCTGTTGTCCAATTGGAGTTGAAAAACATGGAGTTCTTATATATGTTTTTTCTCTTGAGATACATGGATTTAATTATTTATTACTTAATTTCACATAGGCTCTATTGAGCATCTCATTGTTCTTTTATCTAATCTCTCGAGTATTATAGCAAAACTTTTATGTTTCACGCGTTTGAGGGTATGATCTTCTCCTGCTATTATTGTATGTCCTTTGAAGTTTAACTAGTTCCGGGTTCCGAGAGGTACTCGAACACCCATGACAATGAGCAGATCGGATCCTTTTGCTTTGTTTGAATCTTGATTTGTTCTCAATTCTTTCCCTCTAATAGCAGTGTATCTGCGTGCATATAGATAAAAAATTTCTAACCATATGGGTGCTATTTATGGCATCCAATGTCCCATGTGGTTGTATTTGTATTTATACACGCTACCTGGCATCCAATCATATTGAACATTGGATGTCATTGCGAGGTGCCAATATGGGTGTTAGAAAATTATTGTGAATATAGATTGTGGAAGTTATTTTTTCTGAGAATTTGTTTAGGTGGATTGATGGTGAACCTACTTGTAGTTCTTAAAAATGTACATCTGTATCATTCTTGAAGGACAGAATTCCATAAGATTATTCCTCTTTTTATTTTCTCATCAAAAAGGAGGAATTGAATAAGAAAGAATGTCTGTTTAACTAGTTGATGTTGGGAAGAACTTAGTGTTCTCATTAGCAATATATAGTATGAAGTTCCACAATCATTTAATATATGATTGACAACTAAATATGTTACTTTTTCATGTCAGATAAATATGTATTCCTAGAATTATTATATATAGTATTGGTATCAGCTAAATTTGCTCAGCAGCGTAATAAATATTAAGCTTTCTATCTATCTATCTATGTAAATCATGATATCAGTCTTTAACCACAAGTTCATTAAGAGAACAAATTCCACCTCATAAAGAGAACTTTTAAATTTAAGAGTAATTTTCACTCTAGGTCTCAAACCTTTCAATTTTGTATTAATTTTATCCCTATTCTTTTTTTGGGCTTACTAGGCCTCTAACTTTTCATTTATTATTGTATTATGTTCCCAATGTCACTTTTCGTCTCCAAACTTTCGATTTTGATACGATTGTCTCTTATCATTTTTTGGGGATTTAGGTGCCATAACATTTTATTTATTGTTGCGTTACGTCCCTAATAAGACATCCCGGTTTGAATCTTTTAATTACTAATGTTAATTCCTATCAAAATTACCATTATACTGTTAATTATTTAAATAAAAACAAAAAATAAAGAAGAATTTCAAATGAGAACTATACCCATCATAGCCTGTAATGATAACAAAAAACTCAACCTACACCAAACTTAATGGATACCTAATCCGGGTAAAAAAAAAAAGAGTTTCCGATCCAAGAGTCGGTGTAATAGATTGAATTGAGTTTTTCGATTATTCACATATTATGTAGCAGATATGGATCAGGATGGATAAAAAAATTTACAAAAATGAAATCGAACCTTAATACGCTAAGACTGCGTTTGATACGCAAAGATGGAAAAGAAAATATTTTCCAACTTTCATGGAAAACATTTTACTGAAGGGGAGGTGGAAATTGATTTTCTAGGGAAATGAGAAAAACTATGCTTAAAAGAATTGTACCATGTAACTTAAATTTCATTTCCATTTGTCAATCAAACACACGAAAATAGAAAATTTTTCAAGAATTTGATATTTTCGAGGGAAAATATTTCCAATCAAACACAATTATAATTTTTTATGGATCCACAATTGGTAAATTAGATCGGATTGAGACGGATACCAAATAGGAGGCAAATTAGGGTGAAAATCCCAAAGAGAGACAATAAACTAAATTAGAATTAAAGTATTAGGATTATATATTTCTATAAATCAAAAATAATTTTTTTGGGACGGCTCTACCCAATCTGTATTTTCCACGTGATTTGTAATAGATCAAGAAATTAGATATGATTTTTTACGCTGATATTTAGATAAACAACTTTCTTCCACGTAGATCTGATATCCATCAAAACTATTATAGATCGAGTTTGTTTGTTCTAATTATTTTTTACTGTTGTTATTGAATTGTGTTGGAGTGGATTAGAGTTTGTTGGCTTCTTATTTTATATTGCTCTTTATTTTTTATTTAAATAATTAATTGTATAGTGATAATTTTAATAGATATTAACAGTGACATTAAAGTATTAGATATGAAAAGTGTTAATGGTGATATAACACGACAAAAACTAAAAGGTTGGTGCTCTAATGCGCCTAAAAAATAATGGGGACAAAATTGTATAAAAATTGAAAAGTTGGGGACCTATAGTGGAAATAAATAATCAAGGGTATAATAATAATTTTAATAGATGTTAATAGTAAAAATTGAAAGGTTGGGGATGAAAAGTGACGTTTGTGATATAATACGATAATAACTGAAAGGTTGATGGTGTAATAGGCCTAAAAAAAGAATGATGATAAAATTGATACAAAATTGAAAATTTGAAATCTTGGATTGAGAGAAATGTTTTAACTAAAGTGCTTTCTGTCAACAATCATTTAACAAAAATTGCACTTATAATCCTTAACCTTTTGACAATATGTAGCTGAACATTTTTTTTTTTGGGATATTTCTTTCTTTAGATGTCAATGGGCAATAAAATACAAATATAGTTACGTGAAATTAAAAAAATTAACATCGAATTAAATCATACAGTGTGAACATTAATGCATTTTTTGTCCTTTTGAGCTTTTAATGTATTTTTAATACAGTGTGAAATTAAAGTATAACATTTCCCTTGTTTTGAACTTTTCATTTTAAAATTTTGAAATTACTCAAAATAAGGGAAATAAAATTCTTCTTTTAATTAATATTTACTCTTGAAAGACAAGACTCAAAATGAATTCAAAAAATATAAACAGAACATGCCCTAAGTTCCCCGAATTTGAAAAGTATTTCTATTTTGAAATTTAAAATGCATACTTTATTAAATGCTCCCTCTGTCTTATCTCATAAAGATAGTCTACTACTTCTTTTTCATCCATTCAATACTATAGTGATATAGCTCACTTTCACTAATTAATTTTTTAGTTTTCTTACATACTGCTAATGAATATGCATTGTTATTAGTAAATACTAGATTTTCACTCGTACTTTGCATGAACAATACAAAAAATAGTTTATACGTAAAATTGATGACGTATGATTATAGACACTTGTTAATAATATTTTGTTATCTTGTCGTGAGGAAAAGTCTCAAAAACCTCCCGTAAATTTTGTAACAAAACTTCCCACCCCATGTAGCGTATATGGATACATGTCACGTGTATTTTATACAAGTTATGTGTATTTTAAATATAAATGGTCTGCATCCACACATGCCACGCGGGGTGAAAAGTTTTGTAACAAAACATCTGAGAGGTTTTTTGAAAGCGACTCCTTATCGTGAACTAATGCTTGTTAATTATAAACTATTTATTAGAAATTATTTTATTTATTTATTGAGTAAATATATAAAACATTTCGAAATATGTAAATAAAGTCTGTATGATAAGAATAAAGATTGTTAAATAATTATAAAACACTCACTTAGTATAAATCAGTCTATTTTTTTAAGGAAAGTTTTCAAAATAAGTGACTATAATAAGATGATGAATGTACCTATCTAAAATAAAGTAATTATGTTTGACAAATGATAAGATTATTAATAATAATTCGTAAGAATTATTTTAATTATCTTCAACCTTTATATGATAAAATCTATTTAATAAAATAGTAAACTAATAAGATAGGACTCGAGTGGACGGCAATAACAATTAAAAATGATTAAAAACTAAACTATTATATAAATAACAGTCCTATTCATCTAAAAAATTAAAACAATTTTAAATGAAACTAGATTATCGCAAAACTAAAATCATGTATTGAAAATAGAAGAAGATTAAGGATAATTGAAATCAAAACAACAAAATCTAATCAAATTAATTTAAATCGGGACAGCAAAGATATAAATAACTGTAAGGAACCTAAGAAGTCTAAAATATCTCAGTAAAATACCGTTATGACAGGAAAATTGCGGTACGACTGTACCGCAGACTATATATAAAGATATAAGAACTAAAGTGAAATATATATGTATATATATTTAATGACAGTTTGTCTGGCCCTACACGTTAAGAGTAACATGCTTTTAAATCGTTATGTCAACTCTTTTATTTGTTGAATTTTTTATAAAATCAGATATGGTTCCAAAGTTTGGAACCAGATCTGGTCATGTGACCGTATGGACAGATCTAGTCATACGGCCGCACGTGATGATCTGTGTGGCCGCACCAGGCAGCATGGCCGTCTGGTGGAGCCTCATGGCCTGGTGCAGCCACACAATTGTATTGAGCGCCCGCACAGGATAATTGTGTGCCCGCACATGATAATTGTGCGGCCGCACCAGGCCTTGCGGCTCCATGAGAAGGCCATGCGGCCTGGTGTGGCCGCACAGATCATCACGTGCGGCCTCATGACTAGATCTGGCTCCAAACTGGTTTTTATAGAAAGTCTGTTTATTTGTTAA
This sequence comes from Nyctanthes arbor-tristis, assembly GCA_963692815.1. Lineage (NCBI taxonomy): Eukaryota > Viridiplantae > Streptophyta > Magnoliopsida > Lamiales > Oleaceae > Nyctanthes > Nyctanthes arbor-tristis. Next base: position 9,451 of record CAVNYN010205210.1, on the reverse strand, counting down.
TAATTTTCATTTATATATTTCTATTATGACGTGTTTTCACTCGAAAAAAATGTTATTATTAACCACACACATATATAGATATATATATATATATTTAAAACCGAATTATATTGACACTATTTTTTTAATTAATCTCATCAATTTTTTTCAAATATATTAAAATAGTCAAAATTAAAATAGCACAAATAACCATCTCATTTTTAACAATTATAATTATTTCTCCCCTCCTATCTTCTTCCCCTATATGCACCAGGAAAATCCTAATCAATCTATTTTAATTTTTATAATAAAAAGCTATAAGAATCGAAAATAAAAATTTCCTTTACTTTGCACAATTATCTTCCTCTTATATTTATTAGCCCAATTGACAAGAAGAACATAATTTTTATATTATTATCTTCAAGTTTATGTTCTGGAGATTCAAGACTTTCTACAAAAAATAGCCAGTGAGATCTTAGCCTATTTGGTTAGGGAGCTAAGGTTGAGGCTCTGGGATGTAGATGTCTCAGGTTCGAGTCCCCCATGTGTGAGTTTGTCTACATTTTATATATAGTTTGTAGTATCCTATATAAGAGTTTGATTTCTTGTAATTCCATGTATAGGGTTTGTATTGTTGATTTCTGTGTACCGTGTTTCAAAAAGTTATATATTTATATGCACTTGTGCCGCCATGATGCAGATTGTAATTCCAAAAAAAAAAAAAAAGACTTTCTACGCAAATCACGATTTTTTTTTGCTCATAGTTACGAAATGAATAAATTGTACTATGTAAAATATTTATCTCTTCTATTATTATCTAATTAAAATCTTTATAGCCGATTTGTCTTGCATTATTCTTTAACTAACATATATCCCTCCCTTATTTCTTTCTATAGAAATCTTCAAATTCTTTTCTTTTATTAGAACTCAATTCTACCTAAAATTCCTCACATTCTAAAATCCACAACACAATCTTATTGGATTTTTTTTATAATACATTTTGAATAACACCATAATCTTTATTGAACATCAAAATATTATATATATATATATTCCTAATTTATGTTCTTAATTTAGATGCCCTTATATGTATAATGCAATTTTTTATATGAATGGATATCGAGTGGATATAAATATTATGTTAAAAATAATTATTCTGAAATTGTGCAACGTTTTTTAAGGATTTTATTGTTTATTTGTTAGATAATACATAATAAAATAGAGTATTATATGATTAAAAGAGTATGTAGTGTAGATTTAATCTCATGGGTATGAAATTTTTATCTTAATCGATATCAAGCAAGTATACGTACTTTGGTACATGTGTGATACGCAACGTTAAATTGATAACTAATAATATTGAATAAGTTACATGATTTAAATAGTAAACTAAAATAAAACATTAAATATGTATTTAAGCAGTATTTTTAAAAATACTCGTCAAATCTTTCCTTAATTTCAGCAAATAAAATTATACAAACCTAAAACGAAAATTCATACTAATAAAAAAATTTAAAAATGAATTAAACTCATGATATTATCTTACAAAACTTTCCTAATTATTAATTGTACAAATTTAATTATTTTGATAACACCTCTATCTCATAAAATTGGTCCACTTTCCTTTTGCATCTGTTTTAAAATATTATCCACTCTCTTATTAAAAAGTAGTTGAAATATTAATTTTCTATTATAACCATATTTAATGTGTATTTTAATTGATAAAATAGTATTATTTAAAATATAATATTTAATAAATGAAGTGGTATATTAGGGATATATGATATTAAATTTTACATTTTCAACATTTTCAACTACATTTCTTTAATATTTATTAAAATTGAAATTGTACCATAGGATATTCCTATTTTGCAGATAGTCCTAAAATACTAGAAATTTGTTCAAATATATATAAAATAAAAAGTAATAATTAATTTCAAATATAACTATTAACATATCAACTTTGGATGAAATTTTTTTTATCATATTAATATTATATTTATCAATATAATTATTACGCTTCTAACGATTGTTATTATAAAATCATATTACTTTTTTAAGGATTATATTTGTTATTTGCTAGACTAAAATAACAACGCGATATTATGAGTACTTGCACAAAATAAAACTAAGTATCACCAATTAAAAGGGTATATGGGGAACGAAGTATTATCCGGTTAAAAGAAGTATGCCTAGAGTACTTTTTTATCAGTATGAAAATTTTTATCTAAACGAATATCGAGTGAATACGGGTATGTACATGTCTTATACATATTATTAGACTGTTAACTAATAATATTAAATAAGTTAGATGATTTAAAAGTAAAATATTAATCGAGAAGAGGGTAACTATTAATATATTATTAATAAAACATTAATTTAACGCGTCAAATACTAAATCAAAAATTGTATATTTACTGATTTTGTTATACAAATCCGATGGCACATATCTATTCACTATTTTATTGCTCATTATTATTGTTTTTTTTAATTAGTCTAATGTGCAACGCACGGGTAAGATGCTAGACTCATGGTTGTAATAGTTAATTGTAATTTAATCATTTGACTACTAGTTATTACAACTTTAGATATGTTAGACGTGTGAACTTACACGACGTCTTTGTAGAAGACCCAGAATTATGGACTCTGTTATGCAACCAAATTTTATGTTCAATACTTAAGCATTTTACTATAAATAAATATCCAGTGGTGATTTGTAATTTCACATATTGATTAATTATAATTTTATACAATGTAACTGGTATATTGTACTTTATTTATGACATGATGTCTAAAAAATACACTTACATTATACAAATATACCCTATAACTCTACCCATACAACGCACGAGTGGAAAAAAACTAGTTATAAATAAATGAAAAAAGAGTTTACAAGTATCAAATTCTATTATCTATACAAATCTTTTTAACAAGACCGATGAAATTCCAATTCTAAAGTAGCAACAAATTTCTGATTAGTTGCAAACATAATGTTTTCCTTGAGAAAAAATATAATCGTGCGAAAAAAGTTTTCATGAAAAAGAATGTTAAAAAATAATGTTTTCCTTGAGAAAAAATATAATCGTGCGAAAGAAGTTTTCATGAAAAAGAATTTTAATCACAACACAGGAAAAATTGGGAAAAATAAGAATGTTCAAAGAAAAACGACAGCTTTAATTTTTTATAAAAAAGTTGTCGGCAATCAAACACTGCCCTAAATTCTTCTATTCATTAATAAAACGCAAATGAGGCCAACGATAAGCAAAATTGTGCCTTGCCATCCGCCTAGAAATGCCTCGGGTAGTTATCATACGAATTAGTGTGTATCCATCCTACCTTGTATACCAATCATTGAGTTGGAAAAGACAACCGCTCGAAGGTCAAACCACGATTAAACCAATCAAACCGGTTTTAATTAAATAATAAACAAATAAAATTAGAACAATTTTTCATTAAAAAATAATTTTTTCTGATTTTCTAGATTTTTCACTAGTTCAACCGGTTTTTCCTCGATTTCCTTTTCTTAAATGGCTGGTTTTTCTAGTGAACCAGACTGGTTTTCTAGCCGGTCCGTAGTTTTTCCAGTCGAACAAGGCAGTCCAGTCCTCAGAACCTTGGTAATAATAGGGTCATCCAATTTGTCGCTACAAATCCAATAAGACGTGAAAACTAATAGTCACTAGGTTTGATTACTTGGTAAAAAATAAATTGCCATTTAAATAAATTGTTTTCCGCGAGCTGAGGCGGGTTTGCTACAAAATCTATATGGCTTACACAACAAAAATCCAAATACAGAAATTCAAGGATATAAAAATGAAGACAATATAAAGTCGGCTCGATTCGCACTTCATGGCAACCTTTTTCTTTAACAGGTTACAACTAAAGGAGAACTACATTTCACCTGGGCATGAAGGGCGAAGTTTCAGGATGCTACCATTCAAATCCTGTGCCAACCACGTATCCTCATAAATTAGAGAGGTAGCAAGACATTTCCAAAACCAGATCACAAATGCTTATTCCAGTTTTATCCTGTCAACATCCGACATCACCCCTTCGAGCTGCACATCAAGGAGAAGAAAAAAAATTGAGTACAGCCAACCCTATTAGACAATGTTGACTTTGCTCGAATTGTATAATGGGGATACCTTGACAATCTGACGCAAGAAGTAATCCCCATACCGTTTTGCCGGCTTAGATTCTACAACGCGAATCATGTCCTGATATCAAATAAAACAATCAATGACTTCCAGCACACGATAGATAGTCACCGAACTTATTCCTCAGTGTTCTTTGTCGTGTATAACACACAACACACATCATTCCCAAGCATGTGCATAAATTGTGCATGCTCGCAGATGGTATTAAATTGAGTCCAGTTTAAAATCATGGGCACAATAAAGTGCATGGGAATATATGCTGAGATTCCCAGAGGATTCTGAATATGGGATCGCTTTACACTCAAATTGGGCATATCATATTCAATGTGTGAGGTCAAGTAAGCATAATATTCATTGACTAATCTAAACAACAATGCTCAACCAAGAGATCCAAAAAGAAAAGAGAAATGGGGTGGAGGAACTTGTAGGCAGACGGTGGATATTTGCTCTAATTTGTGAAAACGGAAAAAGCAGAATTCATTGAGATGCAAGACAAATGTTAATAAACACTTACATTTTCAATGTAGAAATTCACATCAGCATTGGAGGTTATTTTTCCATCGGAATCTACAGCGTGCGTTTTGTGTTTGTATGTCATCAAGATTGTCCTGTGGAGATACCAATAAACCAGTTCAGAAATCATGCATGTGATATGAAAGAAAGTAGGGCATCAGGTCCCAATAAATCATTCAGTGATACAACCTTAAAGTGGGTTCATCCACTTCCATATAAGTTGCTAGCTTCCCAAGGGAGATTGTCGAGTACACTTTCAAGAAGGTCCGGACGCCTGATAGCAGTTGTTGCTGCTTCACCTCATATAGAAAGAGCTTCAACTGTAGTCTATAAGCATCCTGAAATCAGAGTGAAGTAAAAACACTGGGTAAGAAAATTCTCAAATTGAAGTGGAGCAAAGCAGGAGAATATTAAGTAGAGGTAAGCTAAAGGGTCAAACAGTACCTGATTATAGTTTACAAGAGGTTCCTCATAGCTGGGGGCTGAGGGTGTAATGAACTTGGGACAAGCATAAGAGAAAAGCTCATCATATACAGCAAATCCATCATCATCACATCTCTGCATTTTAACCATTTTGTCGCCATACTTCTCTCTCAATTGAGTGTTAACAGTCTCCTCAACAAGCATCACTTGTGGGCAAAGGGAGAGAGAAATGGCAAGTAGTGCATACATCTGTTCGTTCTTCTTCAGTATCTGTTCATATTGCGGAGATTTTTGGTGATACTGCTTAGTCTTGTAAATATATAGCAGTATCTTGTTGAATTCTCTGATGGCATCAACATACCTGCACAAAAATGAATAAAACTATTGCGTCACTTCCTGAAGAATATATTGCTACACAAATAAAATAGAACCAACTAAAAGCAAATTATCATAACATATGCGTCACAAATGCACCGGGCATATCTTATTGTGTTCAATGCATCGAGGTCCATGGTATAGAACATTAACGGGGCCTTGACATTTCAGATGTTAATTCAGCTGTTGCACCAGGAACAGTGAGAAAACGAAGGCAAACAGGATAACTAATACTTGATTACAGATTACTTGACCACAATGCCAATTATATTAGCTTTCATATTCAGATAAGGGAAAAGAAAGCGATGGCAACACAGCACATTAGTGAAAAAAAATAATAAAGACGTACCACATGGCAAATAACCTAAGTTCATCTACAGAATGTGGTTAACATGATGCCAAACAGGAACTCATCTTAAGAAAAATTATACTCCATCAAGGTGAAAACAAACAACATTTCAATCATATAAATAGTGATTTATGTGTTTATGTTAAATCAAAGGTCATCCTTGAATAGAAGTGAAAAGGAAAGGGGAGGGGTGGCATTTCTCTCCAGCAATATTTGAATATGTCCTCAAGTTGCAAACGTTGAAGTAGAAAATACACAAAAATATTTTTCAAAACTTCTATTTAATTTTCCAGCAAGCATATAATAATCAAGCAAATCAAACAGACCATCAAGAAAAAACAAATATACAAAGAAAATACAAAAAGCAATCAGTAAACCCCATGAAAACTTCAGAAAAACTATTTTACAGGTGATAACAAAGAGCATCGTGACTTTCTAAAAGTTCAAGATTACAAATGGACAGGCAATTAACGCTTGCTATTGATATCATGGAATCTTATAGAAGTTCAGAATGAACCCTCAAACAAAAATTTCAGCAGCATCTCCAATCATAAACACATTGTATGTATTTGGATGAGCTCAGTCAGCTTCATAATTATAAAGCACCATACCTTCGTAACATAAGGCTGGCAAACCCATAATGATATATGGTTGTAATATGGCTTCCAATAACACTGGTGTAGACACCTTGTTGACTTATGTCAATTGGTAGTAAGCACTTGAGTCCAGTGTGATAATCACCCAACAAACAATGAACTCTAAGCAAGCCTATCATGCTAAAATACCCCAAGACCTTTAAGACATTACTTCCACCATCGTAATCATATCCATCAGTAGCAGTAAACTGTACAAGGCCTTCCTTCTCCTGCTCCAGTATTTGTATGATTGTGGATTTCTCTACAAGTGCTTGCAAGAAATTGAGGACACCATACACATTCCATGCCTGTAATACAAGACGAGCATATGTACAATTTAACCTTTCAAGTTGCTAAAACCAATGTTGTAATTTTATGGACTGTGCAACAAAGTAAACCACAACTACTGATGTGAGAAGGAATAAGGGGGTGCTTGGTTTTGAAAAACGTAAACGGCAACAGAGGCGGTTTTTTCCCGTGTGGCGGGTTCAAGACGTAAGCTTTTTTTTTTTTTTTTTTGGCAGAAGATGAGGCCAGAAATTTGCAAATTTCCAGAAGTAGCGGATTAATTAATAAATAAAAGTAATATAAAAGAGTGTTTGACAACCAAATAAAGCATTAAGGACTTATTTGCAATTAAAATAAAATGAAAGTGACTTTGCGATGTATTATGCTACTAAAGTTAGACACTTCTGCGCAGCCACTAGTCTTTTTCACTGGAATGAAAGACCCCACCAGTTTTGTCCCTGGCAATGATGAATCCGTCCTATCTAGTGCCAGCGACAACATAGGTACGTTGGAATTTTAATTTCATTGACTGATTTTTGAGGATCGTGTGTCCCGGAACTTCTTTGTCAATGAAAACAAGGGACGTCAACGAGCAGAGGCAGCTCGGATCGCCAACTTTTGGCCTCGAGCCCGGCTCGGGCTATTTTGGTCCCAAGCCATAAAGGCCCGAGCCAAAGCCCGGCTCGGCCTCGAAAATTAGGCTCGACCCGAGCTTTAGCTCGGGCCTTTTCCGAGCCGAGCTGAGCTGGCCCGGCGGCTAGGCTTTTTTTTTCAATTTTTCCCTATTTTAATTTAATTTTTTCCCTTTTCTACCTAAGTTTGACACGGGCCGGCTCAGCTTGGCCAGTAATTACGGGCCGGCCCATTTGGCCCGCCGAGCCACAGGGCCCGCCCAGCTCAAGCTTGCCCCCGAATTTGGGGCTCGGCTCAGGCCCGTCTTAAACGAGCCACGAGCCGGCTCGGCTAGGGCTTTTTACTGGCAGGGTCACGGGCCGCCCGAGCCGGCCGGCTCATTATGCATCCCTAATGAAAACGCAGCCAAAAATTCCGGCAACGTGTCGGTGTTTCCTATTTCTAGATGAAACAAAAAGAACAGGTCTCAAGGCGTGCTGCTCTCTGGACAGAGGCGCTCGCCTCCCAAAAAAAAGAACATCCAAATGGGCCTCGAATCCCTGAGCATGCGCCTCGATTGAAGGCGGGCCTTGAGGCGCACGCCTCGAACGATTTTCAAAACCATGAGAGGGAGCACCATATGTAAGCAGTAACAATATAATAAACAGGAGTCTAGTTGATAAGAAATGACATTGATGATGATAAAGGCAAAAGTACCGAAATAAACAAATAGTTGATAATATTTCCAAGTAATACAAATATTTTTAGGCTCTCCAAAAGAGAACAGAAGGTCATTTCTCTCCTGCATTTTTTTAAACTATCAAAAAGGTTCTATAAATCAAGCAAAACATTTAAGTAAAAATAAAGCCAAGGTCTGAATATATATGAAACTAGAATTCTAGAACTTCTGAGCATATCCCCCATCGAAACTTCTTATCAACAAGTGAACGCATTCATGCTCTGGGTCATACCTGATCGTACTGCCTCAACAGAGCAATCTCCTGCTCAGTCTTGTTCTTCATCTTGGCACGGTACTGGCAGCATGACTGGAACTGGTAAACAAACTCATCCACCATATCCCACAACCATTGGTTTGGAAGTTGCATATTCACCACCCCATGCAACACAACCTAAAAGACAATAAGAAAATTAGAATAACCCAAGTGCACATTCATCCATAAAACTCAACAGAAAAATTGTCACAGAGGAGCACTGAGCTGCAGTCTAAGAAGCATAGGTTATGTTTTGAGGTTGGTCCATCATTCCCAATATTGCATTTGGATGAATAAGCATCCAGAGAACTGAGCAGGCTGCCGTACAAGAAGCATTTCCTCAATCACAGAAGCAGACTTTCATTCAGGTTTAGGATCTATTATGCTAATCCCGTATTCCAATATACAATGCAGATTTTCCCGTTTGCATTTTCATCTTTGTGTTTATTTAATACTCAAATTCAGTTGGAAATCATTCACTATTCAAATACCATGCAATTGTGATTTAGGAAACACATCTTATCCGATCTTACTTACCTCTGTCCACAAATGTAATAGCAGCAACAAAACTAAAGCCTCAGCTAGAAAGTTCCACTAACACTTCGGCTCTCAATTCAATTACTTTGATTATTTAATACCTTCAGCACTTAACAGTCGCCAAGTGCGTATAAATTTCTAAGATGCTTCTATTTTACACTAAACGAATTCATAGATACACAAACACGTCCACATAAAGACCCGTATAGACAAATTGTTTAACCTGGAACAGGCTGCAGTAATTGTCCCATGAATCGATCCTCTGCTTAAGCGTAGGCGAATGCCTCGCATACAAATGCCGGAACCACATCTCTCGATAAAGCAAGCAAAAAACATGGTCATTATCCACATACGGCGCCACCGCATCAACAGAGGGCCACGGGGTATCCTTGAAAAACCTATCACTGATGCTCTGGAACGAGGTTTCGTACATTTGGTGGATCTCGTACACATTCTTCTCCCTTATGTGCCTGTACATGTGCACCACGAACGACTTCACCGAGTCGGGTACATAATTCGGGTCGTACCCGACGGCGGCAGAGTCCCCTCCGGGTTGCTGTTGTTGGGGTTCGTAATCCATGGCCATGGCGA
>CAVNYN010205206.1:0-27436 GCA_963692815.1 Nyctanthes arbor-tristis | reverse complement strand
TATGGAGCAGTTTGGTTTTGACCAACTTTGGGTGGACAGGATCAAGCGTTGTATTTCTGAGTGCAGGTTCTCTGTTCTGGTCAACGGTCAGTTGGCTGGCTTCTTTCCGTCTTCGAGGGGGCTTCGTCAGGGTGATCCGGTTTCTCCTACCTTATTTGTTATTGCTGCTGATTATTTTTCACGTCTGCTCAGTCATTAGTTTCAGCAACACAGTGTTATGCAGTACAGGCATGGGGGTCCTGATTTGATTTCACATCTTGCCTTTGCTGATGATATTATCATATTCGCCAATTGTCAGAGGAGGAGTATTGAGCATCTTATGGGGAGCATTGAGCACTATGAGGGGGTTTCTGGCCAGTTGGTGAATAGGGGCAAGAGTGCATTGATTCTGCCGAGGCGGGCTTCGCCGGCACAGATTCACCGGCTTGAGCAGTGGACTGGATTCACGCACGGTTCTCTTCCTATCACCTACCTTCGCGTTCCCTTATATAAGGAGCCAAGCGGATCTTCTTGTTTGATGACTTGATGCAAAAGGTCCGTAGTAGGATTTCTAGTTGGGCGAGCCGACTTTTATCTCCAGGTGCGCGGATTACTCTCCTTCGTTCTGTCTTACATTCTATGCCGCTTCATTTATTTCGGATGCTGGTTTTGTTGGTGAGCCTTATACTTGGTCGAATACTAGGGTGCGTAAGCATTTGGACAGGGTCTTGTTGAATCCAGATGCTGCATCATTTTTTTCTCATTTTTCTATTAGGCACTTGAATAGGCATTGTTCTGATCATGCACCTCTGCTTATTCAGTGGCTGTTGGCTAGTCAGTCTGGGCCGCGGCCTTTTCGTTTTTTGAATGTTTGGACTAGGCATCATGATTTTCAGTTGTTTGTCTCCCAAAAGTGGTCATTATCCACCTCTCTTACGGGTATGGCTGCTTTGTGGGAGAAGTTTTTTAGACTGAAGCAGGGACTAGGTTGGTGGAATAGGCATGTGTTTGGAGATATCTTTCAGAGGGTCAGGGAGGCTGAGTTACTAGTAGATCAGGCTGAGCGTGATTTTGACTCTGACCCCACACAGTTCCACCGTGAGCAATTGCGCAGGGTTCAGGCTGATCTGAACCGTTCTTTGGCTGTTGAGGAGGGTTTTTGGAGACAGAAAACTGGGGCTAGGTGGTTAGCTGAGGGTGACCATAATACCAGATATTTTCACTCTATGGTCCAGGGGCGGCGTATTAGATCTGGCATTCACTATATTAGGACTCTGGATGATTCTATTTTGTCTGATCAGTCATCCATACAGAGTTCTGCTGTTGAGTTCTTCCAGGCTTTGTTTACCTCTCCTGACGAGCCTATGCGGCCTCTCTAGCCGGGTATTATTCCTTCCTTAGTCACTATTGAGGATAATATCCAGTTAAACCGGGCTCCTACTATTGATGAGGTTCGAGAGGCAGTTTTCAGTATTGATGGTGATAGTGTTGCCGGGCCTGATGGATTTACATCCTTATTTTATCAGCAATGTTGGGAGATTATTTCTGAGGATGTGTTTCAGGCCGTGGTGGATTTTTTTGACGGGGGCATCTTCCTCGAGGTTTTGCTGCGACTTCTATTATTCTGCTCCCGAAGAGGGAGGGTGCGTGCAGCTGGCCTGAATTCAGGCCTATCAGTTTGTGCACTGTGTTCAACAAGATCATTACGAAGCTGTTGAACACGAGGCTTAGTGAGATTCTTCCACGTATTATTTCTCCTCAGCGGAGTGGCTTTATTCAGGGACGACTTATTGGGGATAACGTGCTTCTGGCCCAGGAGATGGTGCACATGCTTGACATGCGGGCCAGGGGTGGGAACGTTATTCTCAAGTTGGATATGGCTAAGGCCTATGACAAGATGGATTGGAGGCTCTTGATCTCAGTTATGGAGCAGTTTGGTTTTGACCGACTATGGGTGGACAGGATCAGGCGTTGTATTTCTGAGTGCAGGTTCTCTGTTCTGGTCAACGGTCAGTTGGCTAGTTTCTTTTCGTCTTCGAGGGGGCTTCGTCAGGGTGATCCGATTTCTCCTGCCTTATTTGTTATTGCTGATGATTATTTTTCACGTCTGCTCAGTCATCAGTTTCAGCAGCACAGTGTTATGCAGTACAGGCATGGGGGTCTTGATTTGATTTCGTATCTTGCGTTGGCTGATGATATTATCATTTTCGCCAATGGTCAGAGAGGAGTATTGAGCATCTTATGGGGTGCATTGAGCACTATGAGGGAGTTTCGCATCATTGTGCCGCTTTATGTGTTCTGATATTTGTGGACTGCGTGTAATGATGCGAAATACAGAGGCATAGCTGTTGATGCTCGGAGGATTATCTGGCGGGTGCATCAGGCCATCTCTTTCCTTGACATTGGTAGAGCTCTTTGATATATGCACTGGAGAGGAGATACTGATATGATCAGAGGAGGAGTATTGAGCAACTTATGGGGTGCATTGAGCACTATGAGGGGGTTTCTGGCCAGTTGTGAATAGGGGCAAGAGTGCATTGATTCTGCCGAGGCGGGCTTCGCGGGCACAGATTCACCGGCTTGAGCAGTGGACTGGATTCACGCACGGTTCTCTTCCTATCACCTACCTTGGCGTTCCCTTATATAAAGGCGCCAAGTGTATCTTCTTGCTTGATGTCTTGATGCAGAAGGTTCGCAGTAGGAATACTGGTTGAGCGATCAGACTTTTATCTCCATGTGCGCGAATTACTCTCCTTCGTTCTGTCTTACATTCTATGCCGCTTCATCTTTTTCTGATCCTTCAGCCTCCTAAGGTTGTGTTGAAGTGGTTGGAGAGCTATTTTGCCAGATTTTTATGGGCCTCACAGGATCAGAGCCACCGTATGCATTGAAAACGGTGGAAGGAGTTGTGTCGACCCCGTGAGGAAGGGGGCTTGGGCTTTAGGAGATTACATGATGTTGTTAACGCATTCTCCTTAAAGCTCTGGCGGAGGTTTCGGACGCAGGAGTCTCTGTGGACTCAGTTTTTACTAAGCACTTATTGTAAGGGATCCCGTCCCTCACAGATTCAGTCATCCTATGTAGCCTCTAGAGGTTGGAGTCGTCTTCTAGCTGCACGCTCTCAGGCTGAGCCTCAGATTTTCTGGTAGTTAGGCAGGGGCCAGTTATTTTTCTGGCATGATTGTTGGATGGGGGACACTCCACTTGTGTTACAGTTTCCTGCTTATACTCATTCTACAGCCAGGGTTTGTGATTTTTTTGATGAGACTGGTTGGGATTTGGGCAGGCTCATGGGGGTGGTGCCTTAGAATTTGGCTTTGCGTATTGTTGGGATACCCTTAGACAATACGGCCCTGGATCATATTCTATGGCGGCCCACTTCTGATGGCAGCTTCACTAATAGATCTGCTTGGGAGCTGGTTAGACAGCCATGTACTCCGATCTCGTCAGCTTTTGGTGATTTCTGGGGTCAGACCGTCCCAGTGACGGTGTCTTTCTTTTGCTGGTGTCTGTGGCAGAGTCTCATTCCAGTGGATTACATGATTAGGCAGCGGATTTATGTGTAGATGCCTTCACGTTGCCAGTGTTGCTCAGAGGAGGAGACGTTGGAGCATGTTTTATTGGCAATCCCACAGGTGATAGAGTGTGGCGGCACTTCTCATACATTTTTCAGGTTCTTCATCCTGTCTCTGACAGTATTCAGCATTGTTTTCAGCGATGGTGGTTTTCTGGTCGCGCTGTCAGGCGGGGGCATGTTCACATCATTGTGCCTCTTTATGTGTTCTGATATTTGTGGACTACGCGTAATGATGCGAAATACAGAGGCATAGCTGTTGACGCTCGGAGGATTATCTAGCGAGTGCATCAAGCCATCTCTTTCCTTCACATTGGTAGAGCTCTTCGATATACGCACTGGAGAGGAGATACTGATATGGCTCCCAGGTTTGGCATTCCTGTCTCATTGCCCTCTTCTTCCTCTCCTGTTTTAGTTTTCTGGCGTAGGCCATCTGTGGGATCCCATAAGGTGAACACAGATGGGTGTGTTGTTGATGGGAGAGCTGGTGGAGGTGGTATTATCAGGGATTCATTGGGTCGTTATGCTCGTGCTTTTTCTACAGAGTATGGCGGTTGCCTTATTTTGGAGGCAGAGCTCCGTGCAATCCTTGATGGCATCCTTCTGGCTAGGTCGCTCGGTTTATCTGATTTATGGGTAGAGGCTGATTCTGCAGTCGCTGTCCATTGTATTCTTCGTGGAGGCGGTCCTTCGTATCTTCAGCATATTATTCGTCACATTCGGCAGCATCTACATCTTGATAGAGACAGTCTCTCACACATTTTTCGCGAGGGCAACCAGGTGGCAGATGCTCTCGCTTCTGATGGATGGACCAGGCAGTGTTATACAGAGTATGGGGTTCATGATCCGCCTTCAGCAGCGCGTGGACTACTACACATGGATCGTGATGGCTTCCCTTCAATCAGAGGTATTTAGCTCCTATCTTTATTTATATATTTATTTATTTATTGTTTTTTGTGAGTCATGTGCACAGTTACTCTAGCTTTTGCTTTTCTTTTGCTATAACTTATTTCAGTGTTAGGGAGGTGGCACCTCCTCATTTACTGCTTTCAGTTATTGTACATTCTATCGGAGCTCAGGTTTATGTCCCCCTCCTTGGTTGTACTATTTTTTATATATTAATAAAAATGGTAGGGGGATTCCAAACCCCCACTAGCTAGTGCTTTGATTAAAAAAACCCTAAACCCTAAAACCCTAAACCCTAAACCCTGAACCCTAAACCCTAAGCCCTGAATCCTAAACCCTAAACCCCGAGCCCTAAACCCTGAGCCCTAAGCCCTAAACCCCGAGCCTCGAGGCCCGAAACCCCAAACCCCAAACCACTATGAGGGGGTTTCTGGCCAGTTGGTGAATAGGGGCAAGAGTGCATTGATTCTGTCGAGGCGGGATTCGCCGGTACAGATTCACCGGCTTGAGCAGTGGACTGGATTCACGCACGGTTCTCTTCCTATCACCTATCTTGGGGTTCCCTTATATAAAGGCGCCAAGCGGATCTTCTTGTTTGATGACTTGATGCAGAAGGTCCGTAGTATGATTTCTGGTTGGGCGAGCCGACTTTTACCTCCAGGTGCGCGGATTACTCTCTATCGTTCTGTCTTACATTCTATGTCGCTTCATTTATTTCAAATCCTTCAGCCTTCTAAAGCTGTGTTGAAGCGGTTGGAGAGCTATTTTGCCAGATTTTTATGGGCCTCACAGGATGAGAGCCACCATATGCATTGGAAACAGTGGAAGGAGTTGTGTCGACCCCCTGAGGAAGGGGGCTTGGGCTTTAGGAGATACATGATGTTGTTTACGCATTCTCCTTAATGCTCTGGTAGAGGTTTCGGACGCAGGAGTCTCCGTGGGCTCAGTTTTTACTGAGCACAGACGTGTGCTCTTCCGATCTCCCTCCCTCACAGATTCAGTCATCCTATTTAGCCTCTCGAGGTTGGAGTCGTCTTCTAGCTTCATGCTCTCAGGCTAAGCCTCAAATTTTCTAGCAGTTAGGCAGGGGCCAGTTATTTTTCTAGCATGATTGTTGGATGGGGGACACTCCACTTGTATTACAGTTTCCTGCTTATACTCTTTCTACAGTTAGGGTTTGTGAGTTTTTTGATGAGATTGGTTGGGATTTGGGCAGGCTCATGGGGGTAGTGCATGAGTATTTGGCTTTGTGTATTGTTGGGATACCCTTAGATACAAAGGCCCTGGATCAGATTCTATGGCGGCCCACTTCTGATGGCAGCTTCACTATTAGATCTGCTTGGGAGCTGGTTAGACAGCCATGTACTAGACTGTCAGCTTTTGGTGATTTCTAGGGTCAGACCATCCCAGTGACGGTGTCTTTCTTTTGCTGGCGTCTGTGGCAGAGTCTCATTCCCGTGGATTACGTGATTAGGCAGCAGATTCATGTGCAGATGCCTTTATGTTGCCAGTGTCGCTCTGAGGAGGAGATGTTGGAGCATGTTTTTATTGGCAGTCCCACGGCTGATAGAGTGTGGCGGCACTTCTCCTACATTTTTCAGGTTCTTCATCTTGTCTCTGACAGTATTCAGCATCATTTTCAGCGATGGCGGTTCTCTGGTCGCGCTGTCAGGCGGGGCATTTCACATCATTGTGCCTCTTTATGTGTTCTGGTATTTATGGACTGCGCGTAATGATGCGAAATACAGAGGCATAGCTGTTAACGCTCAGAGGATTATCTGGCGGGTGCATGAGGCCATCTCTTTCCTTCACATTGGTAGAGCTCTTCAATATACGCACTGGAGAGGAGATACTGATCTGGCTCCCAGGTTTGGCATTCCTGTCTCTTTGCCCTCTTCTTCGTTTCCTGTTTTGGTTTTCTGGCATAGGCCATCTGTGGGATCCCACAAGGTGAACACAGATGGGTGTGTTGTTGATGGGAGAGCTAGTAGAGATGGTATTATCAGAGATTCATTAGGTCGTTGTGTTCGTGCTTTTTCTACGGAGTATGGCGGTTGCTTTATTTTGGAGGTGGAGCTCCGTCCAATCCTTGATGGCATCCTTCTGGCTAGGTCGCTAGGTTTATCTGATTTATGGGTGGAGGCTGATTCTGCAGTCGCTATCCATTGTATTCTTCATGGAGGCGGTCCTTGGTATCTTCAGCATATTATTCGTTGCATTCTACAGCACCTACATCATGATAGAGACAGTCTCTCACACATTTTTCGCGAGAGCAACCAGGTGGTAGATGCTCTCGTTCTGATGGATGGACCAGGCAGTGTTATGCAGTGTATAGGGTTCATGATCCGCCTTCAGCAGCGCGTGGACTACTACAGATGGATCGTCATGGTGATACATGTGTATAGTTACTCTAGCTTTTGCCTTATTTTTGCTATCACTTATTTCTGTGATAGGGAGGTAGTACTTC
Organism: Nyctanthes arbor-tristis; assembly: GCA_963692815.1. Taxonomy (NCBI): domain Eukaryota; kingdom Viridiplantae; phylum Streptophyta; class Magnoliopsida; order Lamiales; family Oleaceae; genus Nyctanthes; species Nyctanthes arbor-tristis. The sequence continues at coordinate 20,510 of CAVNYN010205206.1, read as the reverse complement.
CTTATTTATTGCTTTTAGTTATTGTACATTCTATCGGAGATAAGGTTTTATGCCTCCTCCTTGGTTATACTACTTTCAATATATTAATAAAAATGGTAGGAGGATTCCAAACCCCCACTACTTAGGTAAGGCGAAAGCCTAAAAACGACGCTGCAACCTAGCTAGTGCTTTGATTAAAAAACCCTAAACCCTAAACCCCAAACCCCAACCCCGAAACCAAAACCCTAAACCCAAAAGCCCTAAACCCCAAAACCCTAAACCCAAAACCCTAAAATCTTCCCTTTTTTACCAATAATTCAGGCCGACAAATTTTTTCACAAGAAAAATTCATGCAATTTTAATCGTTCCAAGATTTATGACTTGAATATCAATCACATCTCAATTATCATTGCTTATTCAGATTTAAATTTCATAGAGTTCATTGCCTAAAGTGACTATGACACTAATGCTAGTGGTGGTGTTTGGTAAGTGAATAAAAAAATAATATATTAATTAATGTGTATGCATAGCTTGTGTTAAGTGGGTGAATGAGAAAACGATATATAGATGAATAGATATAAGTGTGTAAAAAATGAAAGGAGTAGAGAGATCAAAATAAATTTTTAAAATTTGTGTTCTTATTTTTTAAATTTAAATAAAAGGTAAATTTGTCTTTGTAGAAAAAGTGAACAATGAAAATTAACAAAAATAATATGTAAAGGCTTTTTGTGCGTACTTTTGAAAGGGTGGGACCTTTTGTGAAATTTACCTAATTTTTTATTTGTAACTTTTTAATTAAATAAATGAAACTTTTTCTTATATGTGACTTTTTTTATACACTACCTTTTATTTAATTTATTATTATACATGCGATTTTTTAAGAAGTCACAAAATACTCACACTTTCTAGCTTTATAATTAAATGTCCATGGTTAACTTTTCATTTAAGTGTGACTTTTTCTAAGTGACTTTTTAATTTGTTATTTGTAATTTTTTAATTAAATAAAAGCAGTTTTTCTATGTGATTTTTTTTTACATGTAACCTTTTATTTAATTCGTATTCTAGATGTCATTTTTTAAAAAAGTCACAACATATTTTCACTTTATGACTTTTTAATTCTTGTAACTTTCTGACTGCACTTTTTTTCTTTACTTAGCACAAAAACAACTAAACATACTACTTGACGAACAATACTTCTGAAATTACACAATTTAAACTTAGATAATATGCAAGTTAAGTATAGACTAAGAGTTAGCAAAAAGATACATCAGCGAGATTAAATAAATCACATATTATCATTCCCCCACACTTAAATTCTACATTATCTCAATGTAAATCAAAAAAAACAAAAATAGTGAGAAAGGGTTTTCGGAACTCCCTAGGGGTATGGCTGATGGTGAATCTGGATCATAGTCTGATGGTATAGATAGAGTAGGGAAAAACCTGTCAAAATAATAAAAAGAATAGAACAACCATGATTCTTAGCAATTAAAATTTAAATATCAACGAGATAAAGGAAACATGTCCTAATTTCTAATGCAAGTCCTAGAATCTACATACAATGCAATGCAATAAAATAAAACAATGGGTTGCCTCTCATTCAGCGCTTTATTAATAGTCTAGAGCTTGACTATAACAAATAATTTTCAGGGAACTCTAAATAGAGCTTTTGATGCTCTGCCTAGCTTACCAAGATTGACTTTCTTCTAGTCTTTAAGCTTTCCCCAAAAATTTATTGTGTTCCTTTCGTGTAAATATGGACTGGCATCTCCATTGATCTCAAATTGTACTATGAAAACTTCAACTTCCTCATCATATGGGATCATGAAATCAATTTTCGAACACTTGAAATCAGAGGATCGCTCGACAATTGCCCCATCATCAACAATGATTTTTGGAGCTTGCTCTTCTAAGTTCACTTCCTCATATTTCTTATGTTCTTCTATTATGATCGAGGTTTCTGCCACTTTATCTGCTTGTAACGTATTTCGAGAATTGTTATCTTGAGAGATTCCATTCTGTTGCCCTTCAACATTCCACAGAGAATTTACATGCTCGTTCCATTGTAGAGCTAAGTATGTATATGAACAATCACTTTGCTCATAATAGTCTCCACAGAATTTACATGTTAGATTTGCACAACAATAATCACAAACCAAGTCAGTTTCTATCCCTTGACTCTCGGGTTTCTTCTCATATTCCTTCACTTGTGCCACCAAACCATTCATCCATTCTCCATACGCTTTAGTTGTTTTCACAGACAAAGTAGGGTCTAAGTGCAAATCACAATCATCGTCCTCACCCATCCGGAAAAGAATAAGAAAAACAAATCAAATTGAAAAAATAAATTCAAAGTAAAGCTTGAACTAATTGTTAACAATATTAATCTCAATCCTCGACAACAGCGCCAAAAACTTGTTCATTAAAATATGTGTTTAAAATCCGCAAATGTATGGGTCGAACAAGTAATACAGTGGACAATGAGTCAGAGTTATCGTTCCCACAAGGATCGGATTGAGTATCAAAATTAGTAGTTCTTACTTTATTTAAATGATCAATAAATTTGTGTTTGAGAAACGAGAATAAATAAACAAGTAAATAAAATTAAGAAAATAAAATATAGACAAAGATTTAGAGGGAATTATATGATGGATATGTGTTAGAACTCACGACTTCAGCATAATTAGACCACCTAGTCTTGCGACAATTAATCTATGTTAACGATCGAATCTCACGATATTAATCAACTACCCTTCTCGAAGTTAGTTAATCCTACTTAAATAGGCTCCCTCACATATCTCTAAGTGAGTGCATTATCAACCCTCTTAAGTGCATTAATAATAAGAAATCATGTAAGCCTCTCCAAAGTTCAACCTACGGTGATCACACTAACCATAAGCAAATCTCTTTGTCTTGTCTAAATTAATTATTCTTATTGCATAAGCTAACTTAAATATTCCTCTCTTGAGTTCAATAAAAGTCCATAGATTTATTCATCCAATAGCCAAAAAGATGACGACAAAACAATATACAAATAAGAATTTAACATAAGAATTAATTGCATAAACTAAGTATGAAAAATACGATTATGGTCTCAAATAGGTTACATCATTGGTCCTAACTTTAAATCAATTAGTTACACATCATGAATGAAAAACACAAATAAATAAGATAAAGCGCATAATCTGAATAATTAGATCTTGAGTAAGATGAAGAATTCTTGCACCAAGCTTCTTCTTCTTGAATCTCGAACTTTGTCCTCGAACCTTCGAAATTCTTGTGTTTTTCTCCCTCTTTTCTATGATGTTTTGTGTATATGAGAATGTGTATGATGATCTTTTAACTGAGAACTAGTCTGGCCCTATTTACAAGAGCTTAGAAGCCCTAACAAGTGCTTACAAATCGTGAAAGAAACCTACCAAATTAAGACTTTGACATGGAAAATGAAAATACAAATTTTCTACCTGCTGGTCATTGCGGCCGTAAATAAAGTAAGTGGATGCGCCCACAATGAACAAATGAACGATCTCCCAATTCCTTCTTTGTACCCGCAATCAGGTATCATTGGACCGGCAATGCTCTGACTTCCTTTCTGAACTTCGTTTCTGGGACAGGTGATTGCGGCCGCAAGGTGTAATTTTTCAAGGCCACAATGGGTTGCAATGACCATTTCGTTGCTTCGGCAACCGAGTTTTAGGTATCTGAACCTTAATTTGTGACAGACATTGCTCCTACATTGTGCTCGCAATGCATCCTCTAATGTGGCCGTAATGAATAAACTTCAAGCCCGAGATTTTTTCATGTTCCTTTCGATCCTCTATCGTTTTCCTTGTTACTTTTTGGTCCCCAAACTCCAGAATGTTTGCAATATTAGTCCAAAACCATCCAAAAAATCATGCAAATTCGACCAGAATCGATTCTCTGCACTCCTTCTTGAACTATAACCTAAAAATTAATAAATTAACACATAAATATGCACTTTTGACCAAAAATTAAAACACTTAAGCACAACTTGGAGTATTTTAACGAATATAAATTATACACCTATCACATAGCTTTTTCTATATGGGACTTTTTAATCAATTCATAATTCTACATGTGACTTTTTATTAATTTAGAAAAGTAGTAACAGATATTTTAAAATTTAAAACCATCAAAGTACCCATATGATTATTATCCACTGCACTAGTGTAATATATTACATGGTGTCAGCTTTTGGGGTATACTCTACACACGTATGACAATTATTCAGTTATGAGCTCAATATCTAAGTAGTGCACCATGTACATCAAGAATATTCTGATTTCAGCTTTCATAACTCAATCTGCAACTTATTTAGAAATTATATGATTCCGTTCAAGTTTTTACTTTTAGATCCTAGTTACAACATTTATATGCTTCAGTATTTCATTTGTAAAGTTATTTAGAAAATTTTTAGTATTTCAGTTATTTCTTCTAATTATAAATTAGTTCAGTACAGATTTTGCCATTGAACAACTCCACCTCATATTTAGGTACAATCATCGTCTTCAATCTAATCCCAAGGTTTGAACCTTAAGCTCTGATACCACTGTTGGGATACCACTTTTTCCCCTTCCAATTCAAGTAATCAAGCAGCAGAAACAAATACAAAAATGAGCATACAAGAGATAAAAACACCAAATTTAAGGTGGCTCGATAAACCACCGACAACTTCGGGAAGAGACACTTTATTGGTAAAGAAATTCTTTACGATTACAAATTTTCTTTATCTTACCACTATCTTCCAATACAAAACTAGAGAACGTCAAAGTACACCGTACAACCCACACGTACAAACCTCTCTCTAGCTTTTTCCCTCTCTCAAAACTAACAGTTTGTTGGCTGCTTCGTTTTCCCAATGTGTTTTGTGACTACTCCCCTCTCTCAATTTCTCTCTAATTTTGTAGTGTCCCCTTTCGGCACACACATAGACAAAGGATGCACATGTATTTATATACTAATTAAACTAATTTCATAAGAATTCTCTTTTTCGTTTCCTTTTATTGCAACGATTCCTTTCCCTAATTAAATTCCTCTTCTTTCTTCCACTTCAAGACGGATTAGTCGCAATTTACACTACGAGTCATCTTAAATAATTAATTATTTTAAGTCAATTCCCAATATGTTGGACTTGAAATGATTTCATTTTGTTATATTTTCCACTTTTTTTAAAATTTTTGGATGAATGGTTGGATTTACGTTATAACATGTATGGTTTTTGGTTGAGAATATTTGAATCGTCACATGTTGGTTATGTCAATTTTACAGCAATCCGGACATAATTTTTATTGCTTATGTTTTTACCTACAAGACCTGAAAGTTTTCAGATTGTCTTGACAGTAAGTCTGGTGACACCCATCGTTGACACACGGCACGTGTTATGTTTAATGGGATTAATTAGGAGGGGGTGTACTAAGGTGCCGCCACCGGTTAGTGGCAGTTTTTGTCAAGGGCAATGTGGGTTAATAAGTGAACTGTACGAATCTCATGTCTGGTCCAAGGTTCCGTCTTTGCTTCTCGACTTTGTGTATCTTTATCACATTCCACGTAAGGATTGAAAAAAGAAAAAGGAAAAAAGTTACTAAAGGGAAAACCAACTGAGGGCTGCTCGCAGGGGTTGCCTTTTTCTTGATCCACGATCGGCAAGGCTTTTGTTGTTGCTTCTTCATGTTCTTCTTTATGGGACCAAATCGACTCACGGGAGACTTTATTGACATGATTGATTGTAGAGATGTATCAGAAAGGCAAAATTAATATACCTAACATCATACCCCAATTTGGAACCTGTAAGATCTCAAACAACAAAAATATCATCCCGTATTCATTTTTTATCCATCTGAAATTATATTCCCCTTTCCTTATTTAACTTTTTAGTTTTATAAAATACCCCTATTTATTATATGTAGTAATCAACAATAAAGAAGATCTAAAGTGAAATATTAAATAAGTCAAAGGGTATATTAAGAAATATATTATTAAATTATACATTTATAATAACATTAAATTTTTTTAATTTATATGAAAAATAAAAGAGGTGTTTACCGTATATGACGATGGTGCAATACTGCGCATGTTAATTGAATGGAAATGAATATTTGAGAGGCAGGGAAGGGAGTGCGTAGGTGAGTGGGCAGGTCATGAGGTGCAGATTTGACAAAAATATCCCAATTAAGGACATTGAAGTGTGATTGGAAAAGACAGATCCTATTAATAAAGTTGGTGCCATATATGTGGGAGGGATTGAGGTTAGGACCATTAGGCCACACAATATCCATGTGACGACACGTGAACACTGTCAAATTATCTCTGAATGTATGTATGTTTTGACAATGTATTTTGTATATGTGAAAATGGAAGAAAGAAAAGAATTTGCTAGCTTGCTGCTATAATAAGAAGCCGAGCTGGGTGGTCCTCCTCTCCACCCTATACACGAATTATATTTCGGATCACTTCTTATCTTGTGGTATGGGATCATTCGTATATGTATGCATTCTAGCTAGCTATCTATTAGCAAAATTTTAATAAATGGTACTGCATTTATTAGTTTGAAGCATCGCTCAATCACCTAATTAACTAACGTCAAATTTACTACTACCTACATGTGAAATATATATCATATCACGTATATTTTTATGGACGAGGATCATCATTTGATTTTTACGGAACGAGTTAGCTAGTGATGATTAGTGTTTCCATTGCGACATGGGAGCACTGCTGCAAAAGATTCTCAACCCGTGTTTGCAGACATATATATATCTTCTCTTTTTTAAATTTGAATTTGGCTAACCAATCACATCTATATATCTTGTGAGACTCTCTAGAGTACGAATCTTCACCATTCAACCTCACACATTCCCTCTGTTATTTTACATAAAAATTCATTTTTAGGTGAATATAAACACCTAATTAATTTCTTCTAACAAAACAGGACATATAGGAGTTCCATTTTGACATTATACATTGGGCACATTATGGCGTCATATGAGCCATATAACGTACATTGAGGTACACCACATGCACGCCACATGAGTTATATGGCGCTATAGCGTACCCAATGTATGGTGTTAGATCAAAATTAAGACAAAGAGACACACATAGAACTTAGCAATAAAAAAAAAAAAGAAAAAGTACCCCACATGAACATCCATCCAACACTAGATTCTCCTAACGTCTCTCCCCCTTCTCTCTAATACACACACACACCCCCCATCGATCCCCATATGGTTTAGCATCCACTACTGTACCCTAAATCGCTCCCCAATGGATCCCACAATATCAAGATTCTCTACGAAAGTTAAACAAGCCTATCATTTCCCATCTTTTCGTCCCACTGTATTGATGTATTGCTCCCTTGTTCTTTTCTGAGCAATTACACGTATATATACCCTTCCCTACTTCACTTCTCCTCCACCATCATTCACCTATTGTATTAGCTTGCAGCTCCCTCTGAATTCCAATATCTTTACATTAATAATTAGCATAACAATTTGCATCATCTTCACCTTTTTACTTCTCAGAAATAATATGTCAGGTGTTTGGGTGTTCAAGAATAATGGTGTGATACGCCTCGTCGAAAATCCAGCAGCTGAGCAGCAGAATGACGGAAGGCAGTCAAAAAGGAAGACGTTGGTGCACTTGCCAACAGGGCAAGTAGTTTCTTCGTACACCTGTCTGGAGCGAATCCTGAGAGAGCTGGGCTGGGAAAGGTATTATGGTGGCGATCCAGACCTCCTCCAGTTCCACAAGCACTCCTCCATTGATCTCATTTCTTTACCTTGGGACTTTTCCAAGTTCAATTCCATTTACATGTACGACATTGTAGTTAAGAATCCCAATGTCTTCCATGTTCGTGACATGTAGCTAGTGACTACCTACCCTCCGCTATGCTACCTAATTAGCCATATATATGTATGTATGTCATAACTATATATGTTATATTAATTTCACTAGCTCCTTCTCCATCGTACAATTACGTACAAGAAATAAGCTAGCTAGACAAGCCAGGTCTTTCGCTCTTTCTCACAATTTATATCTGTTCAAATGCTGGCAGGAATTAAATAATATTATCTTGGGGAACTAATTCAGTGCCTGCGTGGCTGGTCTGGCAATTTGTATGTATAGTCCGTAAATTACAATATCAATTACATGCATGTTAGTTAATTACCACCTGGTGTCATGTCTTCTAGTGAAGACGAAGGGCATTATTTGTTTGATGTAATTCGTTAATAATTTGTTGTAATAATTTGTTTCTTGTAATAAAATTTGTTGTTCTAAAATTAAATGTGTTGCATTTATTTTGTTTGCTTAATGTTAAAATCTTTCACGTGTTCAGTACCAGTATATACGTGGTTTTCTTTAATTTCCAGGTTTTCTATATGCCCAAGCATCGGAAATTACTACTATAATGATTGGATTTGATTTTTGCTGACATTTTGAATCAACTGAATTCCAAGTCAATAATTTAGAAGCATTTAAAAAAAAATTATATTCACCCTGGTTGACGAATATGAATTTTTTATATTACAGTCCATGTCACTAAAAATTTTAGATCCACTTTCATCAACTTTTCCGTATTTCAGTACTAGTAACAACATATCACTGGGGTGTTTAAGTTATTGTAAGCATTGGTGTTTATAGTGTCAAGTCGGGATTTCATCTTGCAACGAATCTGAAGAATGATAGTTTTCCATCGGAGGGAAGTCGATTTGGAGGGTGGTGCTTAAAGCTTCCAAGAAAAATTAAATTTGTTGTTTTGGAAAATATTTATGGATATTCTCCCAACCAAGCTTTTTCTTTGGCAACGCCATGTTTCAAGTGACCCAAGTGTCCTTGCTAGATGTAATGAGGAGGAAGATGCTTTTCATGCGCTAGTGGGGTGTGTTTAAGGGTGATGCATGTGGGGAAAAATGGTTTGTCCGGCCAGCTGCTGGATAGATTTCAGAATTTGCCGGAGCTAATCTTAACCGCCAGGAGGACGCTTCTTGAGGGGACGGATTTTCCATGGCTGTTGGTCGCGTTATGGAAGTGCTGGAGTTGGTGAAATGCTTTAGTGTTTCAAGGGGACGTGAGGAAAATGGAGGACGTTTAGGTGCTGTCACAAGGCTATTTGAAGGAGCATATATTGGGGACTGCATGATAGACGGCAGAGGGGGGAAGATGGCAGCGTGAGGGGAGAAAGGAGGAAGAAGTGGAGTAAACCAGAGGGAGGGGGGTAAAAATCAACGATGATGCTTCGGTTAGAAGGGGGAATCAGATTGGGATTGGAATAGGTAGAATGGTGAAGGCGGGTGCTAACATGCTGGTGGGCCGATTGACGTAATTTCAGAGAAAGTTGGGCTTTATTGTGTGGGGTTCAGCTAGCTTTGGAATCGGATTGTAAGAAGGTGGTGTTTGAGTCGAACGTGAGCAATTTTATACGCCTTCGCCTCTTTCAGCCGAAACTATAAGCGCCCGAAAGTCCTCTATTGGAGCGAGCCAAGGCTTGACTCAAGGGTCCGACGACGCATGCCGGATTCAAGCTATTGACAGACAAGCAAATGAAGTAGTGCATATATTAGCTAGTAACGCCATTGATTGTAGTCTTAACTACGCCCCGGATTTCATTGCAAATGCTCTTTATTTGGACATTTCACTACTACAGAATAGACCAAAAAAAAAGAGGGAATACATATCGGTTTTGGTGGAATTAATTGAAGTACTATAAAGGTCGCGAGTAGAAACAAAACCGCAGAATGCAAGAAACAACACCAAGACTTTTCGGCCCTAAGGCTTGGGAGAGAACCTCGAATCCTTTTTAGGGGTATCCAAGAAAAAATCCACCATTGAGCAATCCCCAAAGGGATTTGTACTCGATTTCACTAGGCAACCACAGACATCACAACTGGCAAAGTCAGAATGGATTACAAATACACTCAAGAAACCCTCGATCCTAACAGACAAACAAGATGGCTGCCTCTAATCCCGCAGAGAGAAAACGAGAGAGAGTATAAGAGAAAACCCTAGCCCTAATGTGAAAAATAAGCGTTTGAACCCTAAAGCAAAGAACCACAGCCTATATATATGATCCAGTCTAGGCAGATTGCCCAAATTGAGCCACGTGTTACAATCACAAAGAAAACGCAACAACTAAGGTATGTTTCTAACTCTCTAAAGCAGCAATCCTTCGTTCTCTACCATTGCTGCTTTCTCTGTGCTGCCAATAGTGACACCAAGCAACCCTTTGGCTCATCTCACTCTAGTGTACCTGTAAAAGAAAAACACAAGTTAGTAAAACACAAAGTAAAACAACAAAAAACAAAAACAAAAACTTAACTAAGCTTGTTACAGCAACTCAACTGGCAACAGTCCTTAGTAAGTTCATGCAGTCTTTGAACTTATTTAGAGATCACCTTAGCCCCCATATCAGATGGCTTAAGAAGAGTGGAAATCTTTTCAACCTTGACCAGTTTCTTTTAAACCAAGTCCGTAATAAAATGGAACTTAACATCAACATGCTTTGTCCTATCATGGAACATGGGGTTCTTACTCAAATGTATGGCACTCCGATTATCAGAAAACAGAACAACATTGCCATCAATAAAATTCAATTCATGTAGTAAACCTCTGACCCACAAGCCTTCTTTTAAGGCATCAGAGGTAGCAATGCATTCAGCTTCAGTTTTAGGAACATAACAGAGCCCACCACATTAGCATAGGGATCATTAGCCATTCTACTTAACTCTTCATCAGTTTTAGGACAGAAATCTGTAGACAATTTAAACTGATTTCCTAAGGGTAAAGTTGAAGACTTAGCATCTTACATAGAAAAATTTTCAAGAATTTTAGCAATGTAAGATGATTGATGCAGAAACAGTTTGTTTAACTTCCTATTCCTAACTATGTTCATAGCCAGAATTCTCTTGGCAGGCCCTAGGTCTTTCATTTTAAATTCACTTTTCAATTTACTTTTCACATGGTTGATTTTATTTAGATTGTTACAGTCAAACTTGGCAACAAGAGCTAACAAAATTCTAATGGTAGTATATTTTACAACAGGAGAAAAAAACTTCATTGTAATCTATACCCTCTTTTTGTAAAAAACCTTTTGCAACAACCCTAGCCTTATAATTTTTCCCCAGATTTTTCATAAACATCTTCTTTTATTTTGTTAATCCATTTACAGACTAATACTTTCTTATCTTTAGGCCTTTTAACAAGTACCTAGGTTTTATTTTTATACAAAGAATTTATTTCATCTTTCATAGCACATAACCACATCAGAATCAGTACAATTAACAGCTTCATCAAAAGAAGTTGGTTCAACAATAATATAATCAGAGGAAACAAGTAAAGTAACAAAATCATCATTATAATACCTAGTAGAGGGATTAACCTGTCTTCTAGCTCTATCTCTTACCAATTGGTAATTCTCCAAATTTGGTTGATTTTGTACTTGCTTGATTGAGTTGACCAATGGGAGGATCCAAGTCCCACACAACATACTGCCCGTGTTTCAAATTTTCATAAGATGAATCAGAAGTCGCAGAACAAGGCATAACATCCTCATTGAATATCACATTTCTAGTAATTATAACTTTAAAACCTTGAACATTCTTATTCCACAGTCTGTACCCTTTTACTCCTTCAGGATAGCCTAAGAAAACACATTTAATGGATCTAGATTCAAGTTTTCCTTCATTTTGATGGGCATAAGCAGTACATCCAAAAACCTTTAAATGGGAGTAACTGGGGTGAACACCAGACAAGAGGAATTTAGGGGTTTTAAAGCCAACAGACAAGAGGTAGGCAATAGTTTTAACTGCTTCCCCCAAAAACCCTTAGAGAGACCAGAACTCAAGAGCATACACCTGACCTTATTTAATAAGGTCCAATTCATTGAATTCTTTCAACAGTCCCTCTTTGTTAGAGGGTATAGGTAACAGTTCTGTGTCTTTAAATGCCATTTTGTTTACAAAAATTATCAAATTCAATACTACAAAACTCAAGGCCATTATCAGTTTTCAAAACTTTAACTTTCTTACCAGTCTGATTTTCAATCAAGACTTTCCATTCCTTAAAATTTTGAAAAGTGTCTGACTTAGATTTTAACAGAAAAGTCCGTATTTTCTTAGAAAAATCATCAACAATCAATAGATAGTATTTAAATCCAGAGATAGTTTGAACTGAAGCTGGTCCCCAAAGGTCAGCATATAAGTATTAAAATACAGGAGTTAACTTGTGAACACTTTCTTTAAATGGCACTTTAGTTTGCTTACCCAAGGCACACTCTTCACAGAAAACAGGTTTTTGAAAACTTGTTTTACCTAATACTCCTATCTCACATAGAGTTTGTAAGGGTTTAGAACCTATATGGCCCAACCTATTGTGCCACATAGAAGAGTATTTGAAATCAGTGATGAAAACATTTCCAATAGTCAAAACAGTTGTTTTAATTTGAAATAAACCAGATGTTTTTAGCACATTAATGATTTCAGAAAAATCCTTAAGAATTTTACAACGGCCATTTTTAATGTAGATGTCATAATCTTCGTCAGACCAGTAAGCCAAAGAGACCAGATTTCTTTGAACTTCAGGAACATATCTTGTTTGTTCTAAAGTTAAGGCTACAGAATCATTTAATTTTAGAACTATGTCACCAATACCAGAAACAGGACGGGACTGATTATTTCCCATAAGAACATGGCCGTCACAATACTGAAAGTCAGTAAACCACTCTTTGACAGGACAAACATGATAAGTGCAACCAGAGTCTAGGATCCAATCTTTAGAAACAACATCAGATGTAGTGACATACACATCACCATGATTATTCTCCTTTTTAGTATCACTAGAAGACACATTTTCAAATTTAGTCTTGCCCTTTAGATCAGTAGCCATTTTGATGCATTTCTTAATATAGTGACCAGTCTTGTTACAGTAATAACATTTTCCGTTCATTGCCTTATTCTTGGGTTTACCTTTACCAGAATCTTTAGATTTTTCAGAATTCTTACCTTTCTTGTTATTACTATTACTGTGAGAATTAATGTTGCCTTTACCATTAATCATCATGACTTCACCCTGAGAGTAATTAGATTCATTTTTCATTTCAAGCTCTTTATTCCTAAGGGCAGCAATGACAGCATCTACAGTTAGGGTTTCTCTACCATATTCCAGGGCATATCTCACATCTTTATACTTGTCACTAACAACATTCAAAAGAGCTACACATTGTTGATCATCAGATATTTTTTCTTCACAATTAGTAAAATCTTGAGTAAGTATATTAAATCTATCAAGATTGGACTCTAGATCTCCAGAAGACTCAAATTTAAAGGTAAAGAACTGTCTCAGTAAGAAACAATTATCTGGAATAGTTTTGGTGAAATATAGTTCTTGCAACCTAGTCCAAAGTCCAGCAGGGGTAGTGGTTTCTCCAACTTTTCTGATTATAGCATCAGAAAAATGGAGAAACACAGTACTTCATGCCAATTCATCAAGTTATTGTCTCCTATACGCACTAAATTCTGCAGGCCAGGTGCCATCAATTGCAAAGGAACACTTCTACTGTAGAAGTAGTGCCCTCACCTTTTGGCGCTAGAGACTAAAGTCCTCTTTGCCAGTCTAGATATCTATATCTACCTTAGAAGTAGACATAGGGGCAGAAGAACACAGAGTTCACAAACACAAAATATCACCTCAGATATCGGATGCTTCAAGAAGAAGCAAACACAAACCAGATAGATAGAATCACAGCAAGAAACTCACAGATATCCAAGAATGACACAACAATCACAGGATAAGAAAATCTAAAAAACTGACACCCTCCATCTAATCCGCAATTAGAGCACTAAATAAAACCAGATAAAAAACCTTAAAGAAAACCAGAAAGGACACGCAGATGCGTGGATTACCTACCCTTAGATTCAGGGGTCCTCACAGAAGACCCAAGACAAAGTAGATAGTTGGGCAAAACCACCTCCGGATCATAAAAAAAAATACCATAAAGTAGTAAAAGTCAGGTGTTACCTGAGAACCTATGACAAGCGGTAAAAGGGATCTGCAGACTCTAGTAGAAAGCCCACGGATTACCACTTGTTGGAATTGGAGTTATAAAGACCACGAGCATAAACAAAACCGCAGAATGCAAGAAACAATACCAAGACTTTTCAGCCATAAGGCTTGGGAGAGAACCTCGAATCCCTTTTAGGGGTATCCAAGAAAACTCTACCATTGAGCAATTTCCAAAGGGATTTGCACTCGATTTCACTAGGAAACCACAGAGATCACAACTGGCAAAGTCAGAAAGGATTACAAATACACTCAAGAAACCCTCGATCCTAACAGGCAAACAAGATGGCTGCCTCTAATCCCACAGAGAGAAAATGAGAGAGAGTATGAGAGAAAACCCTAGCCCCAATAGTGAAAAATAAGCGTTTGAACCCTAAAACAGAGAACCACAACCTATATATATGACCCAGCCCAGGCAGATGGCCCAGATTGTGCCATGTGTTACAATCACAAAGAAAACGCAACAACTAACAAAGGTGTATTTCTAACTCGCTAAAGCAGCAATCCTTCAGGTTTGTTCAAAAAGCGACGTTCAAGGAAAAGATGGTGGTGATTCAATCCAATGGCAGTACAACCATTTCCAGTTGATAAGGAACGAAATCTACTATTAACTCTAAACTAAAAAGAGATTCAAGAAATCTTTACTTCTATGTTGTTAATTCCCATCTAAAGTAGTCTGCAGGAGATCAAGATCTGTGGCATCTCTCTCTAAATTCCCTCTCTCAATACTTATATATATAATACTGAGCAATTATATTTCCTCAATCGGTGGGTGAGAGAAGAATGGTAGAGAAGAAGGGAATTATGGCGATGGTAATGTGTTACGCCGTCGTTTTCGTCCTACTGGTATCGCTATTCATGTGCTGTCAGATGCATCTGATCATAGATACAAAGTTGGATATCCAGTATGCCAATAAGGTTGGACTTTTTCACAATCCCAAGTACTCTTTTTCCTGATCTGCATTGTGAAATATTGTTAGTTAAGATTGTGAGTTTATGTATTGTGGTCTTTGAAAACTGAGGGATTTGAATTTTGAATCTCAGGTACACCTTTGCTGGTCTATGCAATGTTATTAGAAATTTGAATTTTGAAGAGTAAAAAATGATATTATTGGAAATGATGGATCTATAAATGTTGGTTATAGTTACATTGGTTGGCGGATCTAGAGGAGGAGGAGGAGGAGGAGGAGAAGAAGAAAATTGGTATTATTGGAAATGAAGCAAAATGATTGCTGGTGGATCTAGATAAGAAGAAGGAAAAAAACAATATGCGTCAATTGTTGTCCAAAAACGGACGCCTATTGTGTCATAGACATTACTAAAAATGTCAAGCCATATAAGTTGCTTCCTCATATAAAATCGTATCAACAATCTAGTATAAGGATGTTCAGAATTTCCTATGGAAGCAAACAACATTGAATTTGAAATACTAGTAGGTAAAAAAAAAAAAGAGTATTGAATTTGCAATATTATGGTTGTTTCATTATACCCATTGCCTTAAATTGTTTATATATATATATATATATATATATAAAACTTGACGTCTATTGTGCACTTTAGGCGTCACCTAAAAACCGACGTGTATATTGTTACTATGTGCGTCACTGTCACCTAAAACCGATGTGGATTCATCAATAAAACCGACACCTAAGCTGCAATTCTGTAGTAGTGTTTGGGTTTGAATGAAGATTGAAGTATTTGATTACAAAAAAAATTACCTAGCCGTGCATGCGAATCGACAACTATTGCTACTCCGAATGTCTTGATGCGAGAAATGAAGGGTTTGTTTTATGTAACTTGTGGTTGTTTGATTCTTATTATTGGAATGAGCTGAAATGAGTTGTAGAGATTTAATGAAAATTTAAAATTTGCAGTTGTAATTAAGTAATTGTGAAATCAGTTATTGATCAATGATAGGTGAATTATAATTCCATGCAAATATTGTGGAGAAATCATAATAAGAATAGATCAAATGAGTGGTCGGAAATTAAAGAGGTTTGAAATATGAGGATGTAATTGAGCACTATAAGTTATACTTTGATGATAAATTAGTATTGAAATTCAACTATTGACAAAACTCAGATGAGATAAGTGTGACATGGCATGCACATATGGCTGAAATATACACATGTCTCGAAGAAGAAAATAATTTAGTTGATTTGCATATATATAATTAATTGCATGTTGGGAAAAAAGAAAATTCCCTCCAAGATGTTTGGTGATAATAATTAAAAGATGCAAAGGTTGTGAATTGGAAGCATTAATTTCAACATTTATGTAAAGATGAGTTATTGGATTGAAAGTGACAAGTCCGTATAGACGACATATAATTTGTGATATTCCATGCAAGACCATGTAATGATGCAAACCAAAAAGTCGTATATCAATCGTAACAAAGATTTTTATGGTTAATGATATTTAATATTAATTAATTATTCAACAATTAATGATATTTAATATTAATTTATTTAATATTATGGTTAATGATATTTAATATTTAATATGGTTAATGATATTAAATATTATGGTTAAGATTTTTATGGTTAATGATATTTAATATTAATTTAAGGTTGTAAATTTGTTTACCCTAGGCAACAAGGGACTCCATCAGGGAAGCGGGACGGCATGGGTGTTCACGTGAGGTGGATTTTGGGATTGTCTCCACCCACCCATGTACATGACATTTCCTTGTATGCACGTTGGAAAATTCAACTTTTGATGGGGGGCCGGTCATGTTTGCACGTGCTAATTGCCATATGGGGACCAATCGTCGTGCCAACACCCCCCCCCCAGCCCCCAATCTTTCCCCCAGCCAAAGAAAAGAAAAGCAAAGAAAAAAAAAATGAAAGTCCCCTGGGCAAAATAAAAATAATCAATAACCATTACAAAAATTATAGGGAGACATAAAAAATAGACATTAATATGTGACATTTTTATATGACACACTTGTATTAGATAATTAAAATATATCTATGTAATCATCACCTAATGAATATGTGCCACATAAAAATGTAACATATTAATGTCCTCTTTTCATATCTCTCTAGAATTTCTCTATCCATTCACCTTCTAGAACCAGCTAGTGACTTGTAAATTCCAAGGATAAATAATACTAACAATAGATCTTGTTCATTAATCAGGCGTAAACTACTAAAAGTCAAACAATATCAAAATTAGAGGACATAAATTTTCATAGTGTGGACTAATTAAAGGAATTTCAAATATTGGAGGGGGGGGGACCTTATTGCCATGCGGCCACCATGGGGCGGAATGATTCTGCCCACATTTTCACGTACGACCTCATTAGCCATTTGAGCTATACTGTGCGGCTGCACAGTTGTACTATGTGCGCGACTGCACACGCCAATTTTTCCAGCAACGAGTTTCCTTTACTTTTTAAACGTTTGTAGGCACCTTCTCATGTATTGGTGCATTCTTTGCTTAAGATAAATGTCTCTTCAGTGGAACCTCTTGGAAATCTATAAATAAGTCGTAAATTTTCATATCAAAAAGTATTACAAATATTGAAAACATCAAATCCAAAGATCAAACACGGTAAATTAGCCTTAGTGTAGTTTTTACATTGGCCTCCACTTTAGCTTAATGGAGGGGCTTTGGCTTCCCCTGCCATTTTGTTTCATATTAAAAAAAACTGCATACACAACAGGAGGGGCACGTGATGAGCCTAATTACCTCCCAAATGCATACATAGTAATACCCTACTTACCGAATGCATGAATGCAACTAATAAGTGCAATTTTGCATTAAAACTAAACTTTGATAATTTGTTTTTGTCAAATTTCTACTTAATTTTTGTGTATGTTTTTTCTTTATGTAACATCCCGGCAAACGTTTAACAATCAATTAAGCTAATTAAGCTATGTGGTCGTTACCTTAATAATAATTGAATAATTACTATAATTGCATTATAAGGTTACAAAATTGGTATCTCAAACGATACCCAAAGTAGGAATATGGCTCTTGCGCAAAATGACTCAAAGCATAACAACTTCATTATTATATAACATTAAGTATAGGGAGTGCTTGAACAAATAAGTGAATGATGCTAGTTTGTTAAAGTTATGAGACACTTGTAAATTGCCAAGATTGTGAGACACTTGTTATTTTTGCCATTTGTGGATCTCAATTGCTATTTAGAAACAATTAAATTCTAGCACTTATAAAAAGGGCCAAACACTAAAAGAAATTCGTCCAAATTTTGAGAAGGCCATAAAACACCAATTAAAACTCTCCAAAATACTCTGTTTGCACTTAAAATAAAGCCCTCGCGATATACGTATAGAATCCTCACTTAAAAGACACTTTACTAGAGAAATACCAAAATTTTAAAGGCAATTTTACACCGAGAGTTGTTCAAAGAATCTTTGAATTAAAAGGTGAGTAACTGGTACTTTGATTCCTTTTCTTTTGTTCATAATGTTTGCATGAGATTTGATGCATCGTTATTATAATTGGTTTGTTGCATTTGAATCACTAGTTAATGCTCTACCCGTTTTGCTTTGCTTTGTGGAATATGAGCTTACTATGTGGTCTTGGTCATTTTGGCTATGTGGTAATCTTTGTAGTATCATGACCTTGCTACTTGATCTTGGTCATTTTGAATCCTTGAATCATGTGCGCACCACGGGTAATAGTTTAATTAGTGATAAGGCCCTCTTATGCATCCAAAGGCTTTGTCCATTCCATGATTTTCTTGAAAAGGAGTTTCTCAAACAAAAGCTAAATCAAAATATTTTGTTACTCACTGAGTACGTGGTACTCACTTCCCATTTCTACAATTTTATAGATAGTTGAACGCAAGGTAATCGTGGAGCAAGCCAAGAGTCAGAGCATGCCCGCGGATGGAAGTGAATTTTACATGTAGAAGGGGACATATCTTCAAAGATATAAGGATATATTTTGACTATAAATATATATAAGAATAATACATGAGCTTAATACATTTTGTATCAATAAGTAGTCAATGGAAAAGCTTTGCTTTCCCATGGTTTGACTTGACTAAGTTAATGAATGAGATACTTATTATCATAACTCATTGTGTTCTTTAATTAATCTTTTCTAAATCTAAATGAAGTTGTGCAAAGTGTTCGTTTTGTAAATCTCGTCCCACTAATTGCACAAAAATGAAATTAAACTCAAAAGTTTCACCTCTCAAATATAAATAATAATAATAATAATAATAATAATAATAATAACAACGGAAAATTAGAGGGGGCATGACACTTTATTTTAGGATTAAACATGATCTCAAGTAATTGGTGAAGAAAACGAAGAAAAAGAGATTGATTTACAACATTTTAGAAATTAAAGTGAGCACTTTGTGTAAAGCGTCAGCTTGGAGGAGCAATTTGAAAAAGCCTGAGAATTTGAGGATTTCTTGTGCAAATATTCATTGAAAAGTCAGACAAAAATTGGGAAGCAAATTAGGTGTGAATTTGCATTCAATATAATGGAATATATATATATATATAGTGGGGAAACCGTGAGTATATTTTATGTGTAATATACTCCTTTTAACTTATATAATTTTATATGTGATTGAGTGGATTTCTACCTAATTTGTATGAATATGATTTATATAGGTGAAAAACTCAATTTGTGGTGATAGTAAATGAAAAAGATAATTTTTAAGCCAAATTGGAGCTTTATGTACAAGATGTAGCATTAATGGATGCATTGCTGTAGAGTTTGAGGGCGAGAAGATTAATGTCAAAAAGTTTAAGGACTAGAATGTACTTTGAAAAAACTTGAAAGAGTTTATTTAGGTCATATTTGAAGAGTGCAAGGGCTATTGTGAAGAATTCAAGAAGTTTTGGACATGTTTAAATGAAGAAAATGTTGAAAAGGACTATTAAATCAAACTAGGGATTGAAATGGAAGTTCTGAGAGTTGCTTGAGGTTGACCGCAAAATGCAAACCAAGGGATACTGTGGTGAGGCTCGGCCCAACGAGGTTGATTTTATTTTCGGCGTTTTGGCCTCTTTTTTTTACACAATTGGTAAATTTTGGGCATCTACAACAATAAGGGTGCGGAAAAAAAGAATAAAAGGAGGAGAAAGAGACTTGAAAGAAAAAATTAGAGAAAAACGCAAGGGATACTGCAGAACTGCCGTGAAAATAAGTGAAGAGCCGTCTGCAAATAGGAAAAGAAACGACATTGAATTCATCATAGATTCATCTCCTTTGGGTTTTGAATTCCAAAGTTTATAGTTGTTTTCTTTTCCTTAATATGTTAGGCTAATTATTTTGTGCTAGAGTTATGATAAAACCTTATTGAACATTGATTAATTTTGAATAAATTGCTTGTTTTTATTATTTGCTATTAAGTTAATTTTTTATTATTCACTTATATGTCCATTTTAATTCTTGATCGCCATTAATAATTTTAAAGTCACGGCAATTAGTTGACAATTTTCTTTTCCATTTTAGTGAAGGTGCAC
>CAVNYN010205205.1:0-20127 GCA_963692815.1 Nyctanthes arbor-tristis | reverse complement strand
GGAATAGTTTCAACTTCTAATTTCTAGCTGGACGTCCACGAAAGTTCATCTCATGCCAACTTTCTCCAAAATCTAATACTTAGAAAACTTTCGGAAAGCATCCAAACAAGCTAAACAAACTTGTCGATCTCTAAAGTTGAATTTAACCTTTCAAAAATCGTCCTAAACAAACTCATTGTACTGAAGTCAATAGTTTTCTTTCCTGCATCCACTAAGATCAAACGAAGAGCATGTTCTTTCATCTTCTTAAATGAAAAAGTGATATTTTCTACTTCAGAATGACATAAATGCTTCCGTTCCATGAAGTGGAGCCTTTATTACATAAAAAGAACGTTTGAAGAGTTTAACTTCGCAGAACCATAAATCATCTACCACACGGAATAGATTTTTCCATTTTCCTTTCCCAGTGGGCTGGGGTACGCTAGGTAGCATTTTTTGTTAATATATGCTTTGAAGCTCTTTAAATTTTCAATTTATAAAGAGATCTATAATTGGAAAACGCTACTTTCCCTTGGTTGTCTACTTACCTCATTACTTGCTGGGGCATATATGTCTTTTCACAATTTTTTAATTCAACATCTAATTGAATACCAGACGTTGTAGGAAAGGAAACCTACAACGGCCATAGCTAACTCCCTCTTTCTCTGGCGACCGATCCCAAGAAATTCAAATCCAACTCATCATTGTCTTCACCCTGTCCAAGATCCGCCTGCGTATGGAGAACGCGCACAAGAAATTATTATTTCTGTCACTGGAAGTTGCGCCGGAATCTACTGATTGAAAGCTGCGATCAGAGGATGCCGGAGGATGAGATTGGTTGCTGCCTCCTTGTTCCAACCCCTTCATTTTGTGAGTACAAGTTCTCATTTTATTCTGAATTTTAGATTGCATATGAAAATCAATTATATATGAATAATTTTCTTGAATTTCTAATGGATAATTTTTAGATTTGGCGGTGCTCAAGTCTGACTGTGCATTTGAGGTTTTCTAGTTTCACTTGAAATCAATACTTTTTAATATAAACTAAAACTTTAGAAGTGGCTTTTTTGTAGATAAATGTGTTATTTTTTGCCAACATTTACAATTATCTATCTCAATTGGTTTATTGTAGTGTTTTGTTCTCTCATGTATCATTTTCTTCATTTAAGAAACGATGATGGATGATGAATTTGTTTATGGATGACGTTTGGCTATTGAGAGTGAATAGATTATAGTTAACAAAGATCTCGATTGTGAAATTAATTGGTGCGTAGAGTAAAAACAAGATCACATAGTCGGTAGGAGAGGAAAATACACACTAACAAGATCACAGAGTAAGTAAGAGGGTAAGAACAATAAAAATGTCAATTGCTTGCTAGACAACCTCAACCTCTGGTAGTGCATTTTGAGGCTTTTAATACTATTCTAAATTATCAACATTCTAACGTCGACGACGCTAAACTAAAATCATTACATTAGTTCTAGAGTTTGGTTCAAAGCATCTATGTTTTGGAGAGTATGAACTAACAATGTGTTATTCTTATTACAAATCTCCAGGTGTCTCTACCATTATTGATTTTGCATGAAAAGGCCAATAAAATTTCTGATCCAACTGCAGAATGCACATGGGCTAATGGTAGAAGAATTATGGGCTAATTGCAGAAGAATTGTGTTGTATCATGATTGAAATAAATTGTATTCTTCTGTGTAATTGTGTAAATATGTCTTTTATTATGAACTTTGAAAGGTGTAGTTTATTTGGTTTTAATTTCCCTTATGTATTCTAATTTCCTATGTTATGTATTTGCTTAAGATTGCTATTTCCATCATGTAATATTTGCATTGAATGAATTTGATTTACTCTTGCACAGAATAAAAAATGCTTGAGCATTGCAAGACAATCTCTTTCTCAATTTGTTGCTAGTATCTTTCTTGCCACAGGATTATCAAGGAACATGACACAATATTGTGAAATGACATTGACGTTAAAGTTGAATCTTGAAGCAGATCATTACAAAATTTAAGACAATATAGCTGAAAAGCTGTCTAAAACTTGAAACAAATATATGTTATGGATTCCATCAGTTTGAAAACTGTTCACTATGTTAATTACATAAATACCATAGCGAATTAAATTACATAAACTAGAATAAAAATAAATTCCATCCGCCTATTAGCAATCTTGGTGTTAAGGCTGTAATAGAGCAGTTGGAGGCATTTTCTTTGCTTTGTCAGTGGGATCATTCTTCTTCCTCCTCGAAGTGCCCTACATATAGCAATCATAAGTATACCTGATGTATAATACTAACACCAAAAAATACTACTTTAATATGTCAAACCTTTGTTCTTTTCGCATTTCTCTCCAACACCCCCTTCAACCGGAGCTTCCTAGGGGTTCCCTTGCGCCGCACACAAATCGGATCAAGAATTGGACTAGAACTTGCAACATTTGATGCTTCACCGTATTGAAGTAATGGAATGGCACTAAACTCACTGTGAAAAATGTCCCCACCACTTGATCGAACATGTGACAGCGACAACTGACTCAAACGAGCTTCCATCCAGCGTATCATCCCAGCAGTTTCAGCTTCAGAGGGAGCAATCTTGTCGGTAATCTTGGCAAATGTCTTGCACAACTTGTCATACCTCTCTTGCTCAGGTGTCCTAAGCCAACAATCAGCACCAACAACAACCAGAGTGTGCTGGCATGTGATGTCTTTCCTCCATCTTCGCAAAATGTATTTTGTTGGGATGACATCCATACGATTCTTATAGAAGACAGCACTGACATGCATGCAAACAATTCCCATAAACGCGAACATGTGACAACTACATGTGAATTCACATCTTTCACTGTCATATGCAACATTATATGTAACAATCTTTCTACCCCCGCCATCTAAGAAAACTAGATCCTCCACTGTGTATGCACTCCTACCAAATCCGTCAGCATTCAAACATACCTCACAATACATCACTTCTGTTAACTCCTTTTGGAACTCCTTGAATTTATCGTTTGTGTATATTTGCTGACACTTTTTCTCCCACGGAAATCTCGTTGCACATGGAACCGTTTGATTAGTAGATTTGAAGTCAGCCTGAATCTCTTTCTCAACTCTGCTTTTTACAGTCCGTTCATACTGTTCGACAAACTGCTTCAATGAAGATTTTCTGGTATGTAACCGTCGAAAAATGCATTCATACTTTCACTTCATTGAGTTGTTGACATGCCAGCCCAAAAAGTCATGTTCAAGAAACATGGAACCCACATAGCTCTTTCTCTATAAAGCCGAGGTAACCGGCCATTATCGTGTAAATCATACTCCTCAATCATCAAGCACCAAGCATTATCAAAGACCTCAGGGCACTGAGACTTATAAACAACACGCTTCATGGCTGCCATAATCGAATCCTTGTGTTGGTGTCCCCCAAACTTTTCTAGCAGCTTCTTCATGATATGCCACAAGCACCACCTATGCCTGGTGCTTGGGAAGACTATCTGTATCGCATTCTGCATAGCCTTCTCCTGGTCAGTTATAATTCCACTAGGAGGCTTGTTACCCATGCACTTTAGCCGTGTACTAAATAGCCAAACAAAGGTGTCAATGTCTTTATCATTAATCAGACCACAACCCAGCAAGATGGACTGACCATGATGATTCACTCCAGTGAATGGGCCAAATGGCATGTCATACTTATTCACCAAATACGTCGTGTCAAATGATACAACATCTCCAAATTCCGTATACGCTAGCCTCGCGCGATTGTCTGCCTAAAACACATTTCTCAAACGTCCTTCGTCATCCAAGTCTATGCTGTAGAAAAAACCTAGGCATTACTCTTGCATTTTCAAGAAATATGCTTGGAGCGCAGCTGCATCACCTTTACCAAGCTTCAGTTTTCGTACTTTGTCAATGTAGTTCCGACAGTCCTTTTCTATACATGATAGTTGCTCATAACCACCAGCATCAATGACAGCTGATTTAAAAATTTTCTGCATAGATATTCCTGCGGCGTCATCAATTATTAACTTTCTTTTCACATTTTCATCGATTTTCCGGTTACACCTTTATAAACGGGATTTCCACAGGCTACATTGGTGGTTGTGATCCAGATTTACCTTGAGGATTCTCCAAATACCATCACCATCACAACTTGTTGTGATCCTTACTTGACATCCTGTTTGCATATTTGGCCTAGGATTTAACATATTGCCTTTGGAAGCTTTATGGCCTTCATGACTACATGCAAAAGCTGCATATCTTACCTTTCCATCATCATCTTTTTCTGAACTTCTTTTTCTAACGGGAAATCCAACAATGCGTGCATATGTTCTATAGAACTCATAAACGTCCTCAATATTGCTAAACTTCATCCCAGCCTTAGGCTCAAGAACAACAGGCTGAGATTCTTTTAAACCCTCACCACTTGAACTTTCATCGCTCGGCACTAGTACCCCATCGTCTCCCAAGAGTATGTCATCACCTGCAGACGCTGGACTACTCTCTGATGGAACCAACTGCCTTTCTACACCTGGTGACACAACTTCATTTGCTCTTGCCGATCTCAACATCATCTTGCTCCATTGTGGTGATTTAGATGCCAAAATTCCTCCTTTGCTGCAAAATCGACAGTGGCGTTAGCTGTCGGGGACCAAAGAAATGGTAGGCAAGGGTGAAAAATGAAGACTCAGCAGCCGACGATCAATGATCAACGAAGGGTGAGTTTTAGCGTACGTACAGTCGACGTTAATCGAGCTCCATCCAGTGACCTTGAATCAGGGAAAATAAGGATGCGAATAGGGTTTTGTTTGTGTGTTGCTTTAGTTTCCCTCTTCTTTTGGACGAATAATTAATGTTATGTGAATCCAATTTCTCTTTATGATTTCCATAATATCGTGTCATATCTCATCTCGGGAGATCTCGTCACTTAAACAAGTCATCGAGCAAGTACAGAGGCAAGGGAAAGTAGCAAAGCCCTTTATAATTAATGGAGATTTAATTGAAGTTTAAAATGTGTAATAATTATTAAGTAATTGTCAAATCAACAGTCAAATCATAATAGGCGAATTTTATAAAGAGGAAATTTAAAGAGGTTCAAACAAGCATGATTCGAGAAAGATTGTTTCAAAATAGAAACAATTTGACTTCAGCCCGCCAAATACGGAAGACAAGGGACCCATTCAACTTTCAGTCTCGGCCCCATATAGAGAACAACTTTCAACCTTTTATAGTCGTTTATATCCACATACAGGACCAGTGTGGTTCGTATTGTACTGTAATAATTAAATGTTCACGTTTCTAGATAGGTGATCCCTGTTCAAATCACACCCATCCCTAAATTCCCGCCTGTCCCCTATCTCCTCACAAAAAAAGGGGGGCGAAGGACCAATATGACAAAGTGACACGCTAGTCCAGTTTTGCAACATCTTAAACCAAGAACGCATCAGGAAAGAGGCCTTGTGGGTTCAAAGAGCCATCTTTCCTAGTAATAAAGCATGTATTGACCCTTTTCACATGACTTTTAAGCACAGCAAGAGTAGCATGATGAAAAAGACATCAAAGGTAGAACATTTTATACAACTTCACCATAATATGACCCTACCTACATGAAAGGCAACAAGCACAGAAAATCCATAAACATCTGTGAACGCGGTTAATAATGAACAACAATATATTTACTTTCATCCCATCTGTCCAAGAATCAATTTTCTAGGCATCAGTTCAAAAGAGAAGCTTGGCATTACTCTAGTTTAAAGGTAGATTTCAACACTTAGTTTCAGTCATGTCTTTCCTTTCAAATAGGTTTTCTACTCTACTAGTAGGAAAAGGTACATTCAGTCATTCTGATACTATGAGAATCTGAGAATGTCATCACGACAACACAACACAATGCAGAGTATATATGCAAATTATAGATGGATTGTGACATTCAAGCCCACCTCCTTGAGGAGCAGATATAGCCATCAGCTCAAGCCTCATCCATTTGATCCTGCAGAGCCACAAACACTGGCATAAATAAATCAAATCATTTAAAAATTTTTATTCTGGTATCAAACTATCAAATTATTGCTAAAAAATGCTTCATAAAAAATGCATACAATTTTCTGTAATGGTAAGAACTCCAGATGCTTGTATCCAAAAATCAAAAATAAAAAATAAAATCCAGCAACGAACATCTTGTTTGTATTAAGCAAAAGACGCAGATCTCACCTAGACCTACCATTTGACTAAGAATAAGATAGCTAGGTTTCAAGAAACGAATTATGCTCAGCAGACCATGTGATATAAATGGGTGATACCTTTTGTGCGCGTGGAGGTTCTTCCCCCCTATTTTCAAGGTGGAACTCAAATTGATCCGTACCTAAACGATTTTTCATCTTTAAGGCTTTCTTTCTATCTTGGTTTTTTATTTTTGGTATTGTTTACCTTGCCAAAAAGCTTTCTCTCTCCTCCTCTCCTAAAAGGCTAAACCACAGTCTGCTCCCACTTCCCATCGATTTTCACCATACAACCCATTGGACTACCACTTGATCTAGAATAAGATATGATCAGCTATGTTTCCAGAGGTCAACCATAAATGTAAGAGTAAAGTGGTTAGCAAAATCCTATTTTCATGTCAAAGCCAAATAGACCACCACAAACAAAAAATTTTATTTCAAAAAATGTTCTTAACACTAACATTTTCTAATTTACCTGCTAGAAAGAGCCTTATTTCTATCTCCACCCTTCCTCCAATGCCACCTTCAATCACCTCAATGTGCCCCTAAAAGCAGGGTCCTTCCAAGTCTCAGCAATCTGCCATTACATTTTTTTTTTTTTTTTTTTGGTTTTCATTTGGGGGCCTTGGCAATCTTCCAAGTCACTCCCAACCATCTACTTGAAAGAAAAAAGCTCTTGAGTGAAAGGGGAAAGGCAGACGGGTGGTTAATGGAGAGAGGATGGTATGAAGGGTACTCAAGTAGGGTATGAGTTCACAGGAATTATGGGTAGGATGAGGGAGATGAGCTAGGAGAAGCAGACAAGCAATTTGGAATTATCAGATAATCAATAGTCTTACTTTATAAAATTAGAAAATGATTTATAAAATGAGACACTTCTTCATTCTTCTCTCTTCAACTCATTCTTCAAGACAATTTATTCATTTTCCAACCTTGAGACATCTACTTATTCAAAGTTTCTAGCTTCCTTTTTCCTGTTCCGGAACTTCCCAACTGAAGTAACATTGTAAAGGCTGAATTGTGCTCCATCTGCAAGATGCCACTTTATCTGCCAGCTAGAGATAGCTTTGTATTGCATAGTATGAGCATTAAAATTTGGGGAAGAGTCCAGATTAGGTCAATTAATAGTTTCCCTAGGTTACTGAACTCCGTTGACATCAAGTGGAATATTCATAGTTTCTGTTAGATAATTATTAAATTTAAATGAAATAAACCCATTCCCCTAAAACAGCACTTTGAGAAGACGTCATGGGACATGGATCTTTCCATCCTCATAATTAAAAGTTTCATATGCTATCAATGGATATCTATGTTTTGCCTGTTCCAGGAAACTCTGTACATATGCTGTATTCCAGGAATGATAGAGTGACTTGAAAAGGCTTACAACGATCTGTCTGAACAATGAAGTTCAAGAAAAAATCACTCCACAACTACAGATACGATATATTCTCCACTGACTGTGATTAATCATTACACATTTTCCATGAAATAAAATCAGAGCTCCATAGGGACAACATTTGAAACATCTTATCTAACCAGAGGCAAGAGATCGGAAGTAATAGCATTTGAGATGATATTTATCCTTTAAAAACTGATTTTCTTCTGAAATACAAAACCATGTAGAAGCATATGTAACAAAACCAATGACCTTAGGAAGAAGGGTTTCAAGACCGGACTACATATTAAAAATGGTATATCCTATATACTAACTCCATCATCTACAATATATATCTCTGCATGCCACTCCATTCAGTTCACATATTTTTAAAGTCTTGACTAAATATTAAAAATGTTCTATCCTATATACTAACTCCATCATCTACAGCATATCTGTATGCCACTCCATTCAGTTCACAGGTTTTTAAAATGTGAGTGTGCGTGTGTGAGAGAGAGTGTGTGTGTGTATGCGTGAGAGAGAGAGAGAGAGTAATAGTATGAAAACTGGGGCTAAGTGTTTCCTAATCTTAACATAAATCTACCTGCATGTCTGAGGTCCAAAGAGTGAGATTGTCTCTCAGAAGCTGCATGATAAGAGTGCTATCCTTGTATGATTCCTCACCCAGTGTGTCCAGTTCAGCAATAGCTTCCTCAAATGCCTGCACAAAAGCAGGAAAAAAAAAAATATATATATATATATATATATATATAGACGCGCGCGCGCACACGCACACATATAAAGAAAATCATGTTTTAACTATCACATGAACTGTGCATGACGTCAATTATGTTGCGTATTTCAACATTTCCCCTAAAGAATGTACAGGCATCAAACACACTGGAGGCAAAATGGATGTTCATGATTAGACATATTAAAGTCAGTTGTTTAGAGGCACTTGATATGTTTTATGCAACAATCATTTTTCCCAGTCTAAGTTTCAAATAAACCTCTAACATATAATTGATCCAGTTCTCTTATTTGGTCGAGGCATTCTCGTGCACTTCATTTTGTATAAAAAGATAAATAAATTTTAAGTCTAAATTGTAAGATAAAATAGTTTCTCAAAACAACTTCATTGAATTTCGGACCTCCCTTATACATTTCTTTGCAGTAATGCAGATCATTAAACAACTAAAAGGAAACCATAGAGGTCAAATATAGGGAATAACAAGTGAACAACTAACCTGTTTAGAGATGCTGCATGCTTTCTCTGATGCATTTAGAATTTCATAGTAGAAAACAGAGAAGTTCAGGGCCAACCCCAACCGTATAGGATGCGTCGGGGCAAGATCAGAAAGTGCAGTGTCCTGTTTTAACAGATTAATACATGAATAAATTGCTGGTTGTATTTCTTAACTACGATTGAAGAAAAAGCACACAATGGCATTAAATATCCAAAAGATCTAGCCATTCGAAAGCAAAACTTCAATGCCTCCGAATACAGATATAAATTCTTTTGATTAAAGGTGAAAATGAGAAGTCTAGGTGATGCAGCTTGAAGCAAGATAAACATTGATAAAACCAAAGACCCATTGGTTCTGTAAATAGCGGGATATTTGAGTCAAATTCCAATAAAAAAACGCAGAAAGTTTGACAAGTACAAGAGAAAATCTCAAATTTACATATAATCAGCAAGAACCAAAAAAAAAAAAGACCATCAATGACGCGTTTAAGTGAAAGCCTACGGTAAAAAGAATCCTAAAAATAACCCAAGGGCAAAATTCATCTTAATAAAAAGTGCCAGAGATTAATTTTTTTAAAAAGAAAAAAAAGGTAAAGGAATTAAATACAATGCCAAGGCTCCGCCCTTTTCATGTAGTACTTCTGGGTTCATCCATCTTCCCTCAAGAGTCAAAAAATTATTTGTTGAATCTTAAAGTTGTCACGGTCAACCATCGCCTTGTCGTGCTCCCAGAATGTCTGATGCTGTCACATATAACATCAATATGTATCTCTTTCACGCCCCGAATTTGTACTTCTTGCGTATCACAAAAATGGTTGCTGGCTATAGAATTAACAAAGGATGCACAATACATCAATATCATACCCCTCAAGAGTGGGATATGCAGCCTGCATCAAACCAACAACATTAAAGCCTCAGCAGTCCCTCTTTCTATCACTATAACATGCAACAAGAAGTTTTCCCAACTTGACACGTGCAACCCAAAAGTCCCTTCCCATAATCCATGATAGCTTCACTAATTTTCCTAAAGATATATTCACCATTTTTCCGCCGCTTCATCATTGGTACTGCTCAACTATCTTGATAATAACACCGTACTAAAGCAAGTGGCCGAGCTAGCGCCTGTATTCGACTCTTCTCGTGTGTGTTTCTATTTCCATGCCTATGTCTACCAGGGGAAATGCACAGATTCTTCTACCGTAAGATAGGCCAGATGATTGACATCTTCAAAATCTAAAAATGCTTTCCCCAAGTAGTCCTCCATTAGCAAAAGTTCATAACATGTATTCTCAATTAATTTAGCTCAGGGATTGAGAAATTCTTGTTTAGTTATGATGTTTTAAGCATGTTTCCACCCACTGCTGTTATCCCAGAAGAGCTTATCAGTGATTTATTCTATAACCCTCCATAACTTAACCCTGAAATCTAGGAAAATCCATACCGTTCTCACAAATTACACGTTCATCGTCTAGATGCGAATTAATAATATGGTTGGAGGCAATCTACTTCAAATATGAAATTTCAGTGTTGCAGCCTTGAAATATTAGACGCTATGTTCAGCAATAAATTCAGCATAATTTCCGTGATTAGTTTGTTACTGCAATTTGGTCAGGCAAGTCATCATCAACGTTGTTCTAACTTCTCCATCACGCTTGATTAGCATCTTATTGCCCCAAAAAACCACATATTTTCAAGAGTTCGTGACTTTAGAGGTTGAGCTTTTAGAATATGCCACAAACTTAACTTCACCCATGAGTGAAAGAGAAACAACCCTTGTTCTCGAAGTGCGCCGATATGCCCTCAGCTGCATGTACCAGTACTTAGATTGAGATCAATTGCTACTTCACCAGCCACCACAACTTGACAGGAGGTCCGCTGCCAAGTCATGCTGGTGCATTTATATTGACACGGTGAATAGTGTAAGAAAAATACTGGAAACATAGTGTGCCCAACGAGAGTGGGCTTTGGGGGTAGATTCCTGGAATGATGCCAAGTGTGTAAGAAAATACTTGAAACATGGGGTGTGCCCAAGGTGAGTGGGCTTTGTGGTTAGATTCCTGGGATGATGCTAAGAGTGCATGGAATTATTCTGCAAGAATCATTTTCCCCCCTTTCATTCTCTACCACACATTCTTTAAAAAAGGATCATTTCCCACATCTCCTGATAACTTTTTCTTACTTTATAACAACATTTTCCAAAGATCACCTTTTATAGAATCCATTCTCAGAGAACCAAAACCATACACCCCTTAAATGATATACGGTAGATTCTGACTAGTTCATACCATATATCATATATAGTCAAAGTGGTGGTAGTTCCCTACATCACCATATATGGAAAAGATCGTTGCGTCCATAATCTGTGTCAAAAGTCATCAACCAGAAATTCGGATTTTTGGTTAAGACTTAAGGACCCTAATTACCACGGATTTTACTTCCCACCCTACCAAGTAAACCACAAAGAAATAAAATAATTGGCAGCACATAATACGTACTTAAGTAGTAAAGTATAACAAACAAATCTACCCAGTAAATCATTAGTTAAAGAAACAACCCTAGGCTTCCCTACATAATTTCTTTATTTCCGCCATAAACGATGCCCTTAGGGATAACATCACATCATTGTAATAATACAAAGAAAAACTATAAGCGAAAAGATAAATATAATCATAATTATAGATGTAGTAATGTAATTTTAATCTGTACAGAAGTATTTTATTTACCTGGGCAGCCTTGTAAGCGACCATGGTATCCTCAGCAGCCTCCTTACGCTCGTTCCCAACTTTAAACTCTGCCAAGTACCTGTAATAATCCCCCATCATTTTCAAGTAAAAAACCTTTGACTCACTCGAAGCAGCAGACGGGATCAAGTAATCATTCAGAATCATCAAAATCCCAGCACAAACATCGGAGAGCTCACTCTCGACCTTAGATCTGTAGTCTTTGACAAGAGCCACGTGGTCCTCATTCTTGCGACCCTCTTCTTTCTGTTCAATAGACGAGACTATGCGCCAGGCGGCTCGGAGCGAGCCGATTACGTTCTTGTAAGCCACCGAAAGGAGGTTGCGCTCCTCTACAGTGAGCTCGGATCCAGCCGAGCCGACAACCAGCTTGTCCATGAACTGGACCATCTCCTCATAGCGCTCGGCTTGCTCGGCCAGTTTGGCCATGTAGAGGTAGTGTTCCCGGGTCAAAGCCATCGGAAAAACTTACGACTTGTGGAGAGAGGTGGATGAAGATTTGATGCGGTACGTGAATAAAATGAGGTATCACTGTTTTTCGCAACCACTGCGCTAAAATATTGGGTTAATTTCACGTATATCCCCAACATTTATATTTAAAATCAGCTGGACTCTTAACTTTTTTCTCAACTTACTGAGTGTTTGAGTCCACAACCTTTCATTAGTCCACATATATAGTCCTTTTGACGGTTTCACCATTAATACTTCAAATAAATTACCATTATATTTTTTATCATTTTAAATTAAACAACAAAAATTTAACAAATAAAAAATATATAAAAACTTTAATTAAAAAGAAAAAGAAAAATGGGGGAACTCCCATTCTTTAGCCGCCAGAAATGGCAACCATTTGCTGTCATTTTTGATAGCCAAAATCTATAATTTTCGGTAGCCCAAAGGTGTTGCTGTTTCCAGCAGCACAGAGGGTAGACTCCCCCCAAAGGCTGTCGGAAATGACAAGCCTTTTTTTTCTCTTTCTTTTTTTATTAAAATTTTTATATTTTTTATTTTTAAAATTATTTGTTGTTTAATTTAAAATTATAAGGGATATAATGATAATTTATTTAAAAAGTTAACGGTGAAATTGACAAAAACCGCCAAAAGAAACTATATGTGCGAATTAATAAAAGGACGGAGACCTAGAGGGTTAAAAAAGATTAGGGACCCAACCAATTTTAACTCCAAAGGTTGGGGACGATATTTGAAATTAACCCTAAAATATTTGGAGAACTTTTTGTGGATGAATTGCACTTTAATCTTTCCTAAATTTGAAAATAGGTCTTCAATCTTTCCTAAATGTGCAAATGGGTCTTTAACTTTTTTTTTTAATTTTTTTTTTTTTTTTTGGAAAAGAGAGAGTTACTGAGCTTCAATGCTTATTGAGTCACACAAGATAGAGGCCATAAGAAATGAAAGAGCCTCATTCCAAACAGAAGGATTTGCATTTAATATAGATTGTCTCACTACTTCATGTGCCGCTCCATTAACGTTACGTGAAACCAATTGGACCCCATACTCACCACATTGTCGGAGCAAATTCTTACAATGCCTAATAATGAATCCAAATTCAGATAGATCATCATTTTCTGGTGGTTATTGTAGTTTTTACCTTTTTTTTTATCCTCTAGAATACCGTTTTTACACTGAGAATCGATTGTAAGGTTTGATAAAGAAGACAATGACAATGACAGCGAAAATGAAGGTGAAAAGAGAAGTTGAAGACGAGTGTACAGCCATATATTCATTTTTGTACATGTAGATTTAACAATTCAAAGTATTCGATTCTCATTTAAGATCGTCTAATATAATTTCGCTTATTCTTTAACTTCATTTACCCAATATAAAAAAATTATGCTGACAACATTGACAATGTTACTTTACAACACAAGCCCAGCAAATGTCAAACCTATGGAGATGCATGTTTTCTCCTCCATTTTATTCTCTCTATTTAAGTATTATTATGTGAAATGATTCTTACCGCTAAAGAACTCTTTACGTGCAAAGAAGATAACAACATAACCCCAAGGTCTTCATATGCCCCCACTGTATTGCCTCATATGAGACACAGAACAACATTGGACTCATTGCAGTGAAACATTTTGTTTATTGGATTATCCCACCACGTATGCGTCTGACAAGATTATGGCAAGAAGTCGTGATTAGAATTATACATCTATAAAATCTACAATAATGAAGAATGAAAGCAGACAATCCTAAAAGGTAGAACCTCGCACAGAGTAGCTTATGGATATCGATTGAAATTTAAACCAAAAAAGTGTGGATCAGTGGATGACAAGAAAGGGAAAGAACTATTAAATGTCAAGATTCCATAAGTACAAACTAAAATCACATCGTCATAAATAGGGAATGGAATGCACAATATCTTCTATCCATATAACTCGTGTCAATTGTAATTGACTTGTAGTCATCGTTAAAGATTGATATATTACACAAGTGAGGGCGTCAATTAGGTTGACATACTTCAGATTATATAACTGAAAAAGAATGAAGTTAATATAAAAATAGTTAAATTTTAAAATTAGATTTTAACACTTTAAACAGTCATGTTTTTCCATAATTTCAAACAGATTTTCTGGGGAGCAACAAAAGAAAAGAAAAGGAAGTAAATTTTTACTCATTCTGATACTATGAGAATTCAGGAATGTCAAATTGACAACACACCACAATGTGTAGTATATATGCAAATTATGAAAAATTAGAAGTGAATTGCAACATATAAGCAAGACATGTGAATAATGTGATCACCATCATCATCATATCATATCATCATCATATAATATATAATATAAGAGTTTTAAATTAGATTTGAATTCTCAATTGTAATTTTTCCGCTCATAATTTTGCTGACATCATCATGATGTTGCAAAATTTTTCAAAATTCATGTCATAATTCATCTCCTTCTAAAATCACAAAATTTTATCTTTATATAATTTTCAAATTTCCCTTTCTTAGAATCTTTGAATCTATAGAAACCAAACCCCAAAAAATATCATATAATATATAATACAAGAGTTTTCAATTGGATTTGAATTCTCAATTGTAATTTTTCCGCTCATAATTTTGCTGACATCATCATGATGTTGCAAAATTTTTCAAAATTCATGCCATAATTCATCCCCTTCTAAAATCACAAAATTTTATCTTTATATAATTTTCAAATTTCCTTTTCTTAGAATCCTTGAATCTATAGAAACCAAACCCCAAAAAATATCATATAATAAATAATACAAGAGTTTTCAATTGGATTTGGATTCTCAATTGTAATTTTCCCTTCCATAATTTTGCTGACATCATCATGATATTGCAAAATTTTTCAAAATTCATGCCATAATTCATCTCCTTCTAAAATCACAAAATTTTATCTTTATATAATTTTCAAATTTCCCTTTCTTAGAATCCTTGAATCTATGGAAACCAAACCTCAAAAAATATCACTTTTCTATTATTACAATATATATTATTTATTATTATTATTATTTAGCGTCGTAGATTACATGAAAATCACAAAGTTAACTTAAATTTTCTTGAAATCGTGAAAGTTTATATAACACTTTTATGTATTGTACGAGTGTAGTGATTATATATATCTGTGTATCGTGACACGGTTGTTACAGGGTACGGAGCATTACATTTTAAGTATTATTCTTTACAAAGAAATTTGAAAAACTTATAAACCTCATTTTCGAGTTTTAAAAAATTAAACTTTTCTTATTTGGATATTCATCACGAGTTTTCAATAATTTATATTAGTTTATTAGTTTTTTATATTCTTTTTTAATTTTATTTTCCTTATTTCTTTCTTTTTTGTCATCATTTATAAATAATTATGAGTTTTTATAATTTTTTATTATCCGCTACCGATGTAAATTTGACAGCGAGTAAGTGTTCAATTTCTTATAGATTAGTACTTTTTTAAGAATTAATCTTTCTGCTACTGAATTATTTGAAAATGAAGGCATTATAAACTAATTGTTTGGTATTATCTCTATTTATTTATTTCTTTATTATTTATCTTTGTTTGATTTTCAAAATTTTCTTTTCAAAGTTCTTGATAATATGGAAATCAAAATTCATTTCAAAATAGCTTATATTATAAATGGAAACTTAGATCATAATAACTTAGAGCAAATCAACTGATTTATTTTCTTTTTTGTGCAATAAAAATCTATTTATCTGTATCACACCAACAACTAAAGACACACATAATATAATTCTGTCATAATAATATATAACTAAATTTTATTTTCTTGAAATTTATGATCTAACTTGAAAATCTTTATGACTATTTTTTAATCTTTATTTCTATATCATTATGTTGCAACGATTAAGTTGTAGAGGATGTAAAAAAATATTTTCTTAGTATTTTTTCTCTATAGATGTGAAACTTTTAAAATATCGACTGAATTTATGTTGTTATTTCATTTAATTTAATTATCATATTGTGACTCTTTATTGTTTAGATGCAATTTATGTAATGAATTTTTTTTTTATAAAATATTGGATATTTTAATTTGACGAAGATAATAATAAATTTTAGAGAAAATTTTGTGAACAAAGAGATATGAAATCCACAAAAAGAAAATGAACTACACAAAATAATTACTCCCTTCATTCTGATTATCTGATCTTATCAAAAGAAACTTTTTTTAGGATGTCGCACATAAATGATCTCCATTTATATTAAAAATCTAAGATGTCTTGCATTTCTTTAAAAATATATCCCTATTTAATATTTTAATTATAATTATCAATTTTGAATTTTGCTCATGAAAAGGGGTACGTCAGGAGGACACTTTCTCATGAGAATGAAAATTTTTATCTGAATAAGTATCCAATGAATACATGTATGTACATGCCTGATACGTATTATTAGACTGTTAACTAATAATATGAAATAAGTTAGATGGTTTGAAAGTGAAATATAGTAAATCATTAATCGAGTATATAAGAGGGTAACTATTAATATAGTATCAAAATTATATATTTATTGTTTTTGTTATGCAAATCAGATAACACGTCTTTGTCCAATATTTTATAGGACGGGTCAAGATAGGTCGGGTCATAGGGCAGGGTGGAACGCCATCATGATCCACTGAAAGATTTATGAATTTTCCTTCCTTTCAATTAATGTTATGTTCAACACATTATTAATTAATGAACGTAGAATAAATCAAAACCTTTATTTAGAATTTTAAAATTCCCAATATTAACTAATATAATAATATAATTCTTTCAATTCGATAGAAAAATTCTTTTAAAAAAATAATATAATAAAAAATAAAAATAAATTGCTACAAATTTATAGGTCGATAAATTAAATTGCCGTATCTAATCATTTCTACACTTTTTTAGAATTAAATTTATTAAGATAAGAAAATGCTTGGTGGGTCACAGATTTATGGACCTGCCCCGCACCTACCCTAAACCCACTGTGGGGTAGACAATATTGCCTCATACTCATCATTTTGCTTTGATTAGACATGGCAGATCAATCATATTAGGGGCAAGTCCCCACAAGTTTATAGGTTGATGTTTCAAATTATCATCTCTAATTACTTGACTGCTAATTATTATAACTTTATATAAGTTGAACATGTGAATTTACACGACGTGTTTGTATAAGACCAGAATTATGAATCAAGTATTTTACTATAAATATCTCATACTGAATTGTAATTCTCATATCAATTTGTAATTTTATACGATACAACTGGTATATTGTACTTTATTTATGATATGACGTCCACACTCATACATCAATTTTGATATAAACGTACGTTATAACGCTGCCCGTGCAACGCACGAGTGAAAATATCTAGTTGATTTAAATTAAAAGTGATATAATAATATGTTAAAAACATGATCATATACCTTATGTTAAAATTTTTATATACATTTTTTGTTCAAATAGCAAAAGTTGAAAGGAAAACGCAAAAAGAGTGCATCCTGTTTGATGTAATGGTAGAGGCAAGACACTCATACTATAGTTTTGTTTTGTGCATGTAATGGTAAGAACTAATTAAGAGCAAAACTAGTTTTCTATACTTAAATATAGAAAACTACATTTTTGTTTGTAGCGTTGAAATCATCTTTAAGCAAGAGAAGCAGATCTCACCTGGACCACCTTGATATATCTTAGACTACCATTTGACAGAACAAGCAAACCAGGTTTCAAGAAATAAAATATACTTAACTAGACCATGTCATATAATATAACAATATATATACCCCAATTCCTACGAATGCTCAAG
This sequence comes from Nyctanthes arbor-tristis, assembly GCA_963692815.1. NCBI lineage: Eukaryota > Viridiplantae > Streptophyta > Magnoliopsida > Lamiales > Oleaceae > Nyctanthes > Nyctanthes arbor-tristis. Next base: position 2,293 of record CAVNYN010205205.1, on the reverse strand, counting down.
TCTTCAATTACCAAAAGTCTGGTGTCGTTAATGTGGTATAATATTAATACATCATCACACTCTCTTAAAAATCACATATCAAGTCATTAATGACTGGTACTACTAGTATTATAATGACATCATATATAAGGTAGTTGAACATTTTCATATGTTTTGCGTCATACTGTGTTTTAAGAGCATGATACGTAGTTTCACAAATTGAAAAAAAAAAGAAATTAAAAAGAAAAAAGAAAACAGATAGAACATTAATATTGTTGTTTTCTATTGTCTTTTGACTTATATTCACTACAATTAAGTATTTTCTGACATCAAGTGGGGAGGATGAATACTACAATATATGCATGTGCTTGCACGAGAGGCTGCGATAACGTTGTCGTAGATATAAAAGTGATTTGGAGATCTATAACGATATAAATATATAAAGGATACTAGTGAACTATGACAAATCTAACAATAAATTGGTACACTGGTGTGATATGATGGTTGAGCTTGGTCATAATATCGTTGGAGTATGGTGGTGTGGTATTTGAGAAAATAATAAAATTGCACGAATAGTTTAGAAGAAGCTTTATTATTATCATTATTATTATTATATATTATTAGTAATATACAATTACAATCTACATTGTAGTAATACAAGTACGCATAGAAATATATTTTATTGAAGTATAGTAGTGCAAATAAATCAACAATATAAACTCCATACATGAGACTACAAATTAATTAACTACAATGAAATATAGAAAAGGCCCACATAAGGGGAATCGAATACAGAGGAATACAAACTATAATAAAATGCAAAAAAAAAACACACACACACACACAAGAAAATCAAATGTAGTCTTAGGGTCTGAACTCCCTAACTAAGCGGACTAAGGCCTCATTGATAGAAGAAACTTTATTGATCTAATTAATTAGTATGATTTTGTGACTTGAAAACCTTTCACCAATTGCACTGCTTGCAAAATATATACATGAAACAATTGTTATACCACTATGACTCTCCAATTTTGATTTGGAGTTATCGAGTGTCTTTTTCACCACTAATTTTATTCACATAGGCACAATCTTACATGTGGATTTACGAGTTCATATGCAAATTAGTGAAGGAGAAAGTATCACATGCATTTCATCACAACTAGAAGGCAATCAGGTATTTATAAACAACTAGAGCTGAAAGCACTGGCGGAGGGAGTTGGGGGCCTATGTGGCACTGGCCTCCACAACCATGTAATTAATTAATTTTTTTTTAATATTATGTTTTGTAGTTTTTGTATAATAAATTAGAAAATTGAGATTTTTAAATGACAATTCTTATTATTAATTAATGTTAATATAGATTAAAGTAGCTAGTATTCCCCCCTTTTTTATACAATCAGGATATAGGGGAATGTCAGGTGTAGTTCGAAATCAAGACCCGTAATTATTAAAACCGGACCAGACCAACCGGTCGGACCGGAAAACCGGTGACCCACCAACCTGCCCGGTCCTGTTAATAATTTTTTAACACTATGCAGTTAAACCACAAATAACCCAGTTGACCCGCTGGTTTTCAAACAGAACCGATAATCCAAAAACCCAAGAACCGCCCGGCTTGTTACACATCAATGAAATTTAGAATTCGAAGGTCAATTGACGTCTTTTAAATTCTATTTTTCACCTAGTAGTCACTTTTCATATGACAATGTTTTTTCAATAAATAATATTTATTGGTTTCATTTTCACTTGTGTAATGATATTTAATTACAAAATTATAGTAGAATTGACACTAAATGGCAATTATTCATGTTATATTTGTCAAAAATAATTCAACGAGTTGATATGAATTAGCCCACCAGTTCGGCCGCCGAGTCATCGGTTGCACCAGTGAACCAATAACCCATGTCCTAGGCTGAGTTAATGTCTGAGCCAGATTTGATAACTACGTCAAGACCTCTCGCTCAGAAAGTGAAAACCTAACCACTGGAATAATTGTTCGAACTATAAGTAGTTAGTATTCTTATATTAGTAAAAACTTAAATCGTAAAGATAATATAAAATTTATTGATATATTAGATAATGAGCATGTTTTAAAGGTATCATTTTTTCAATAAAGAATAACGATAGAAACAAATAACTTTTTGATGTTATATAGTACATGTTATACAAAATTATTATAGTTAAATTGTACCCCCACTCAATCGGCGTCCTAGCTTTGCCACTGACTAAAAGGATTTTTGTGATGTAACATCAAGCTTTAGCATCAATTTTTTTTGTCTATAATACCAATAACAAAAGGTGATATAATAATAAA
>CAVNYN010205203.1:0-14422 GCA_963692815.1 Nyctanthes arbor-tristis | reverse complement strand
TGTTTATTGTGGATTCGTGAGTCTCAATGCCTTCATATATATATTTTCTAGTCCATTAATTTGAGTTCCTTCCTAGATTAAAATAGATAGAGTACTTAATTTTAGTTTAAACAACATTATTATTCTTTTACACACTTTTAATTTTCTTATTCAACTGGTGTGAAATTGACTCAAGTGAAATAGGTGACAACTTTCCCTGTGGGATCGATATTCGGGACTCTTCTAGTCCTATACTACTTGAACGATATCGTGCACTTGCGATTTCGCCTGTCAAGTTTTTGAGTTTGATAAGTGTATTTTATATGCAAAAATACTTCTCTTAACTTATGCAATTCTATATGAAATCGAACAGATTTCTACCTAATTTGTGTGAATATTGTTTCTATAGGTGAAAAAGCTCAAATTGGAATGATACAAGTGAAAAGAACTATTTTTGAACCAAATTGAGCTTTACATGCATCAAGATGTGAAGGCTCGGGAGTGGGAAGAGAAAAGATCAATGTCAACAAGTGTGAAGGCCGAATGCCACCATTGGGGAACTTGAAAGAGGTCATTTGTGTCATGTTTAAAGAGAGCGGGAGTGCTAAAAAAGGTGGTAATGGCAATGGGACTCCTGCAGGTAATAAGAAGCTTAAAAAATGAAGCCCATTTTTTTTTGAAATCCCACTATAATAATGCCAATAAAAAAGAGAAAATGAGAGACCCAAAGTAATGGGAAAATGACTTGTAATTGTGATGCTATAAGGTCTCATACCCTGCGGATTACTAAATAACGAAAAAGTAAAAGTAACTGAGGTTTTTCCCATTTCTAACCATGAGGATTGTTCCCCATTTGTCTCTTGTCTACAGACCTCTCAACACAGCTAGCCTGCTGATATTCCTCAAGGAAATCGATGAACTTAGAGGAATTTGATCAAGATTGAGCTTTATTAAAAATGTAGTAATTCCTTGCATTCAAGCATTTTCAGGTCTCAGTACAAAAAATAATTTGAAGTCATCATTTGCCAATCCCTTCCACGCGTTTAAATTTCTCCTAGCCTCACATAATGTTTTCTCTAATATGCAAGCATGAAGAGTGATACTATTTATCTAGACTGGAGGCAGGTCTCCGATTTAGTTGGCATAACTACATTGGGAGATGGATGGAGATATATAGATACATGAGATTATTAATTTATTTGACACCTAATAAGGAAATGATAACTAGACTGGTGACCGATCTCCAGTCTAAATAAGTAGAATTATTCAATCATGAAGGTATAGAACATGATTCTCCATATAAATATTTCAATCTTCCTAGAAAGCTTCATATTCCAAAGGCATTTCCACCACTCATGCAAAGAATTAGAAAAACATTGAGGATTATAAATCACCGTTCAAGGAAGATGCCAAATGGACGCCAGACTTTACAAATTATTCACCCAAGTTCTGAAAATGCCACCCAGAAGCAATGAAATGGCCTTGCGATCAAGTGGTAAAGTATTTCATTGAGAATAGACCAGTTCCATGAACCATCCTCAACAACAAATCTGCCACGAGCAAGAGAAGATCACTATGAGATGAATTGGTAGAGTGACCGTCATAAAAGATTATGGCTAGGAAGCCAAAGGGATGAGAAAACAATGGCAAGCAATCGGGGCCAAATTTTAAAAATAATGTCCCACCATGTGTGCGTCTAAGAAAAATTTAGGTACTCCAATAATACCATATTACGGTACTCTAGGCTAAAGAAAAACCCATACGTGAGATCTTAAGCCTTATTTTTGGGACCTTTAAACCTATGTGTGGGTTAGTGATTAGTCTGAGCTAACAAATTATCAAGTAATCTTAGAGTACTGGATATTTTCTCGTCTGGCAAGAAACGGGATAATCCTACCAGACATATGGTATGATATTGGGGTTATGTCAAATTTGGCCTCTCCTTCAGATTCTTCCTCTCTGAATTTGCCAAAATTGAGATTTTCACCTTTGATACCATTTATTTAGAATGCTGGGAGAAAACTTAAATTTGGTTTTTTTTTGCCCCTCTATGCTCTTAGAGTAGTTTCCCAGTGATTGTAGGGAAAATGACATGTAACTTGTTACAATACTAATTATTTGTGTAATTACTACTCTTTGTAGCTAATTGTGCCTTTTTAGCAAATTGTTAAAACACTGTATTCATAAATTCGTTTTTAATGGCTTAAATTTAAAAAGAAGGTTAAAAATATTCTAAATAATATTTACAAAAAGGGAAATCCAATCTAATTACGGAATGAATATACTTGAAAGTGTCCTACAATACATGAAACTCTCTCATCCTTCTCACGCTCTCTCCCCGAGAAGTGATCTCCTCCCATACGGGTGGCGGGCTACATGAGGGCTGTTATTGGACAGCCCCCATGTGGGTGGGACCATCTACATGGGGGCTGCCCAATAACAACCCGCCATGTTATATGGTTGGCGGGATATCCCGCCAACTATATGAGAGGAGATCAAATTCACTCTCTCCCAGCTATCACATCTCTTTCACCATAATTGAAACTTCTTCATCCCTACTGTAATGTAATCTTCACTATTTTTTTTTTTAAGAAAACCTATCACATCTCGCTGGAAAAATTAGTTGCGCTTTTATCATGCATTAGTACAATTAAATACGCATAAATTAAATGCTCAATCTTGATATTTTGCAACCTCTTACACTTTTTAGAACATTGGTTTGATTAGTGCCATGCCTAATTCCCATATGCTTACTGGTATGTTAACAAAACCGCTGTCTTTGGGCCAACATTACATGGGCCTCTTCTGCAGCTACATATGGGCCGGCCTTGTTAAACTGTCACAGGTTTTATCCCGTTAGGCAAATAAAAGATCTTCGACTCAATTCTCATGTAGGTTTTCGCGTTCTGCGCCACCTCTCTTTTATCTCTCGCCATAACTCCCCGCTGGTTCCTCTCTACTTCTGCGATGGTACTACACCACTCTCTACTCCCTTCCACCATATTATCAATTCGCTCTTGTATGTGTATCTAATGTTTGTGTAACTTGGTTTAATTTCTATAAATGAATGCAGGCGCCGAAGAAGGACAAGGCTCCCCCTCCATCATCGAAGCCGGCAAAATCCGGTGGTGGCAAGCAGAAGAAGAAGGTCACCACAATTTCTTTCACTCTTCAATGTACCGATATAGGTATATATGCGTTTCGATAGATAAATGTGTGTACTGATGTGTGTGGGGCTGTGTGTTTACAAATGAGCAGAAATGGAGCAAGGGAAAGCAGAAGGAGAAGGTAAACAACATGGTTTTGTTCGACAAGGCGACCTATGACAAGCTGCTTTCTGAGGCTCCGAAATACAAGCTCATTACACCTTCTGTGCTCTCCGATCGTCTCAGGGTAATTCCTTGATAGATCTATCAGTAGTTCTCTGTTTATGCTCTGTTATAACCTTGAATCTATGTTTAATAGTTGCTATTGAGTAAATATTTTGGCGAAATCGCGTAAATGGAACTGATTTAGGGACCCTTTGGCAACCAATTAAAAGTTATTGCAATCATAGATTGTATTCACACAAGGTAGCCAAACTGACCCTTATTTGTATCTGCTAGTTGGGTTCAATATATGAAGTTATTTTTTATTGGGGATCTTGATAATTAGCTCATTTAGTTAAAAGTTGGAATCGGTAGTTACAATAGTTAGATGCATTTGCTAGAAGGATTCTCTGTATTATTGTTCTTGAAGTATGGGTCGTCCGCCCCTGTTTAAACCAAGAATCAGAGAATAAATAATGGAAAGTAACATTTTCTATGAGAAATTTTCAAATGCCTACAGTTGGCTTTGTGAAACACGTCCACTCCGAACCATGTATCAATGTGTCTCATGTTTTAGATATTTTTCAATTATGGCACTTGTCAATACATAGTTGGAAGCAGATTGTTGCACAAGGCCTACTGTGGGAATTTGAACATTCACCATTTTCTGTGTGCTATTTGTGTATAGAAATGTTGAGAAAACCTGTTTTTTTTTTTTTTTTGCTCTCTTTGTCTTGTACTTCCCATGCCGGTGGATGGTATGAAGGATGAGTGCAGTATGCATGTCCGAGAATTCTGGTTTTAGATCTATTTTACATTTTGGAGGCAAAATTAAGCTAGAATCATTTTTATGGCAAAAATTCTAGGGGGACATGAAATGGGGACATTTATAGGTGACATTTCTATGTGGCACACTTGTATTGGATGATAAAAAAGTAGTCATGTAATCATCACCCAATGAATGTGTGCCACATAAGAATATTACTTATAAATGTCCCCATTTCATGTCTCCCTAGAATTGCTCTTTTTATAGAGATGATTTGAGTTATTGCTTAGCAAAAAACCCTTGCAATTGGATTTTCTACATGTGCTATTGGTTTTATCCCAAACGCCAAAAACAAGTTGAAATTCCTGAAGTAATTTGTTGTTCACCAATTTGCTGTTTACATTGACCTTATTATCTCTTTACCTTGATGGCTGCATGATAATCACCATCGACTTGATCAAACATACCCTAGATTGAAATTTGTCACTTCAAAGTCATCGTTTTCTCAAATTTTATTTACAAACACAACCATACACTTATTTTATTCCAACCCTTAACCCGATTTCTTCATATCTCATTACAGATTAGTGGCTCACTTGCAAGGAAGGCAATCAGAGAATTGATGGCTACAGGTTTGATCAGAATGGTGTCTGCACATTCAAGCCAACAGATATATACCAGGGCAACAAACAATTGAAAGTGTCCTTGTTAAAGAGCCTGATATGAGTTTTGTTGTTTAGGTTGGAATTGTGTTTCCTTGAGCTTAAGTTTGTACAAGATATTAGGACACACGTCTACTTGACTATATATTTTCGAGCAAATCTTTGATTTTGCCTTTTCACTTGATGACAATTAGTGGTTTATGCAACTTTCCGCAGCTTTTTCCCCAATGATTTCAATTTTTGCAAGCCCGCTTAAGTTTCCCAGAAATGTTTAAACGTTGTAAAAGTTTCTTACCAACTAGTACAAAGTATTGGACGGTAACAATAAAAAAATGAGAAAAGGGATGGTTATCTCTTGGCACGCGTTGACATCAGACTAGCTGTTCTTGCAATTTTGATATATGCATAAAGAACGCATAAGGGCATGGACAACACCTAGAGAGATCGGAAGAGCGTCGTCATGTTCAAGTTAATCAACATTGCATCCAACAATATAAAGCTAAAATCTGATCTAAATACAACACACACATAAACAAAAAGAAACCACAGCTCTCATATTTTCATCCAACCAAAATTTCCTGGACATGCAAAAGATGGAGTTGCAAGTTCTATACCCTGTACATATATTAAACATTTTACTCTGTACATAAATAAAACAGCTGAAAAGTCAATCTAATTTAGGTACATAAGTGCTGAGACTTGCTCTTCTGTCTTTCCATGAAATGGCAAAACATTGTCTGAGTATACTGTAGAAATCTCCAATCTGAAGTTGGCACGAAATGCATGAATCCCAACTGCCTATTGGCTCTGTCAAACCCAAATACCCAATTGCCAGTACAGGAAACATGACATGGATAGAGCTTCCATCAAAATCCCTAATCGAGACAAGTCCGACAAAGAAGTTACTGGAACTGCAATCAGAATAAGCAGAACGCTAGCGATTAGATATACTCTCAGACTCCATGATTATCTGGATTACTTGATCCATGCAGAAGATCCATCGCTCAAATTTTCATAGCCAACTAGGAAAGAAACCTTTGCTGGGAAGGATCTTCAACACAGCTTCAATGGCTTATGGAGGGAGGATTGGATGGATAGTATTGGATGGTATTAAACAAGAAACGGAAGCTAAAAAATTTTATTTATCATATCGGTTACTCTTCTCCAATATTGCATGCACGAAGTGGTTTTCAGAAAGCCCTAGTATTCCAGATGACAGATGCACCTCTCCTTTGGATATCGCATGGTTCAAAACCGTTCATAGCCTTCCCCATCAGAGCCATAGCAGCAATGCTTGGAAACTGCTTCTTTTGGAGGTCCTCTAACGTCAACTTCGAACTTCGTGGTTCACATTCTACCACAGTTTTGTGGCACTTTTGAGGACTTGCAGATCCTTTGTGCAGCCACCTTTGTATCCAAGAATGTGATAGTAAAATCCTTTTATCTTCTTGTGACAGGTCCATCAGAGGGGCATTGTGCTTTCTCTGTAATTCTTCTGTCTTCTCAAACAAGGTTAACAATTTATCATGGCGTTTTCTCACTACCGCGTCTGAGCTAGATATACCATCTGGAAGACTCCCGCCAAAGAAGTTCTTCACTTTTTCATGAGACAGAGAGAGAGATTTCCCCAAGTCTGAGTTTTTGGTGCCATGACTAGATGGATCTGAAGCACTCATTTTGAGACGCTTAACCCATCTGGTTGTTGGATCTTTTTCCAGAGGATCACTAGAGCAAATAATGTTATTCGCAGTACTAGGCTGCTCGGAATGTGCTAAAAGATTGTCCATATCTAAACTTTGAGTCCTTGAGAAGCCTGGCCCCACATCATCAGACGAACTCGCTGCAGCTGCCAAGGCAGGAAGCTCCAAGTTTATATCAGGTAATTTGGTATTGATGACCTGCAAAATCTCAAATGATTGTGACTCATACATATATAATGATGCTGCTCAAGAACTTGGGTAGTGAAGAATACTGGAAACTGATTCATGAATTCTATTATCATCAGCTTCGATGAACTTTTGGAAATAAGTTATACAAAACCCAAAAAACATTCAACACAGAAACTGTTAAGCAGACAAGATACATGCTCGTACAATAGAGGGGAGAAAAATAGCATTCTCAATTATGGGAACTCTCAATGGAAAACCAAAACATCCAGAAACTGTAGCTTTGGGTTTATGATGACAATTTGTATATCTCACATAAACCGTCACCTGTAGGAAGCATCAATAGTTTCATGCTTCTCATTCACGTTCACCATATGCAGGTTGTTCCTAAGCAGAAATTTGTTGCTCTTCCGATCTCAGAACAGTTAATCTACAGAATTCCAATGTGAATAAACAGATAAAAAATAAAGAAAAACGGAATGCTTGGCTGGCGTACCTTATTTGATCGGACAGAATTCAGACCTGCACAAGTGGATAGAGGAAACAATTTAGTGAAATGTCTGCAAAATGTCTGAGATACATAAAATACACGCACACATTCTTGAACCTGCAAACAAGATTAGATCGAAGAAGTCGGGTATCAAAATCAGAAATTATGTTGCAACGTTTCTCACATACCAGCGAGCTCATTTTTTTCTTTAAAAGAGTCCATCTCCATTGTATCAGTTTCAGCTGAATAATCGTGATTCGTAACAACTTTAGAAACATTGAGATCTTCAAGATCTCCTTTCTCTTCCAAATCTATGAAACTGCCTAGAAATTGAAGTTTTAATCCTCTCTGACCTTGACAAGCAAACGGATAAACACTGGAAAGATCACTGATCATATTTCTGTTAGAGCCGGTGAGCAGTTCAGAGTTTTCCAAAAATTCACGTTCTTTAGACATATTGTCGTCGTTAGTTTTTGTGATTCTCAAATGATTTAGCGACAAATCTTTACCAATTGCCGAGAAGTGATTGTCACTCGTTGAGGGAGCGTCAAGTAACAGTGCTGTGTTGTTCTCCCTCAAGTAAGCACTTGTAATCTTCTCAGAGTCTGATTGACTATCCGTTTTTCTCTCAGGAAGGAAGAACCCCGAACGGATGTGGTTATTACAATGTGGTTGCTCTCGTATTCTCAAGTTAGCATTTGGCAATAACTTGTTGGAAACTAGAATCGATCTATCTGAGAATGAAGACGCTACCTTTTGTCCATTTTCACATCCATGTTTTTCTTGGTCAAATCTATATGGCACAATATGCGACGTTGATCCTGGAAAGTTGTGACTGATTTGAGGCCTTAAGTATTTCATATGATTAGCTCCCCCGACAGGTGATTCAGAACTGCTCCCCCCGTTGGTATGAGGACTGTCCAACGCGAAATATTTACAACCCAGCCTTTCATTTCTAATGTTGGTACCACTCATTCTCAGACTCTGATTGGCTGATCGACAAATGTTGGCAGCAATCTCTAATCCAGTTGTAGAACGATGATGTACAGAATCCCGACCAAATCCCTCAATCCCAAAATGGTTGGACATATGATCCTGAGGTTCAGCTGCTGTGTTATAGCTAGTTTGCTTCCAATGAGCCATCCAAACCGATTGGTAAGACTGTGTCGACCGTCTAACTTTCTGCTCAGATTCATTACTGGATTGCATAATACGATCAGACATAACGAATGAAATCCTTAACTTTCTAGTGCAAACAATCCTCGGAAGCTCACTTTAGTTTTCCGCAAATTCTCCCTAACAAATGAGTAAGAATTTGGAATTAGGCAACAGCTGCAGAAGCAAAACCATTCATACTTCCTGATGGTGACAATTGAGAAAAAATTTTCCCACTTGAATAATAGTTCAAACTTCAGTGTTTTCACAGAGTAACATAAATTCTAACCAGAAATTTCTCCCATCCAATTCTCCATCATAGATAGAAAAAGGAGAAAGTTTAACCCTCCTCAACAACAAATAAATTTCCAGTTAAATCAGATAAAGACTCCTCCAAAATCAATTCAACAATTCAAGAAGCAATCTTCCACACGCTTCATTAAAATCAAAGACCCACCCAGAAAGTAATTCTGTAAAGATTTACTTCGAGTCAACTCACCTGAACCCTTCTTCGGAAATTGATTCAACTTATCTGTTCAAGCAGATCCAAGAAAATTCAAGAGAGATCAAGGGTAGGGTTTGTGTTTATACAGCAGAGTTTTCATGTGTGGCCACGCGTGGCTCTCAGAAAGAAATGAAATTAAAATACATACACGTATAGCTGGATTTTATTGAAGGAAAAAGAGGGCATCTGAAGCCAAGCTTTTTATTTTCCAAATGCTTTTACAGTATTCTTATTCCAAGCCGACACGATGACAAGTGTGTTGCTCTAACAAGAGTTCGAGGTTGAAGACGGATACACTCCCCGGCCGCATATGTAGTGTGCTTTTCCTGTATAATCTTGGATTTTTCTCACTCTTTTTTATTATTTCTTTTGTCCTTTTCTACTCAAAATTCAGCACACATTCTTGACCAGATGCCCCCCTTGTAAAAGATGAATTGAAGATGATGTAGAATTTCAAATGACACGACGCTCTTCCGATCTGATAGATGGAACAATTCTATAGTCACTATCTAGATATATATACAGAGTATTGTATCACATAGTATAGTATGACCATCACGTTAATGGGAAATTACATAGTAGAATCTTATTTTTTAACAAATCATATCAATTTTAAATTAATTATAATGACATGAGCGGCATGTCTATTCTTTTGTTGAATATTTTGTCCTTTTTTTTTCCACAACTCCTTTATAATTATATACTAATCTCTAATATAAAAATACCAATTAAATTGGAAATCGATTTCTAGTTTACATAAATAGCATTATTGTTGAAATAGTAAAAATGATATAAAGACCACATGATCATTGTTATAAAAATCACATTGGGCACCCAATCAACAGCCACATAAACATCACGTGTGTCTTATGTGGCACAACATGGCGTCCAATCAGCAGCCACATGTACACATGCTCTCGGTATCATTTTTGTCCTCGAGGTGGGAGGGAGTAATTTTTTTAATCAAAGCACCAACTAGGTTACAACGTTGTTTTTAAGTTTCCGCCTTACCTATCTGGTGCGAGGTTTGGAATCCCCTTGTTATTTTTATTTATATCTAAAAAATAGTACAACTCAGAACGGGACATAAAATCTGACCTCTAACTGACTGTATAACAAATGAAAGCAGTAAATAAAGAAGTACTACCTCCTTAACACTGAAATCAGTAAGAGTGAAATAAAAAAATAAATAAAGTACTATACACGTCACTCAAAAACTAAAGAATTAAGCTAAACTATATACCCCTAACCGAGGGAAAACCATGATGGTCCATCTGTAGAGTTCACGAGCCACTGAAGGTAGATCATGGACCCCATACTCTGTGTAACTCTATTTAGTTCAGCCGTCAGAAGTAAGAGCATCCGCAATCTAGTTGCCCTCTAGGAAAATATGCAAGAGTTTATCTTTGTCAAAGTGCAGCTGCTACCAAACACGCCGAATAATGATCCAAAGATTCCAAGGACACCCTCTATGAAGAATGCAATAAATAGTGATCACAGAATCAACCTTCACCTATAAATCTAAGATATCAAGTAACTTGATCAATAAAATACTATCTGAAATAGCGCGAAGCTCAAGGGGGTGGGAGTAATTGAGGAAACAAAGATGGTGAAATAGGGGAAAAAGAAAAGGAAGGAAAAGAGTAGAGACTGAGGTATTTAATAGCTCTACTACGTATAAAAGCCGCTTTGGTGGACACCGCGTGCATTTCCAAAACTGCCCTTTACATGTACGAAAAGGTCGATTTTTGTCATTTGCATTACAACTTCTTTCGGTATTACTCTCGAAGTTTCTCCTCATCTCTCCAGCCATGCTATCTAGTTATTCTCTCTGGTTCTCTGGTTACCTGGTTTTAAAGTTTGAAATCAACTATTTTTCTTATTTTATATTTTTTCCTATTTATTTTAATTAGTTTTCAAACAATACTAATTATTTTGAGATTTTATTTGAAATTGTTTTAAATTTTAAATTGTGACCACACAAAAACACCTTTTTAAATAAGAAAAAAAACACCTTTTTAAATAGGGAAAAAATTAAACACAATTAGACAAAAGAATGAGCTCTGCAAAACAAATATGAAAATGAGGATGAAATTGTCAAAAAAAAATTAAAGTGAAACACCATTTATACAATAATATTCAGAGGTAGAGACCTTTCGAGTAAATTACCCCGAAATCAAAATAAAGATAGGAAAAGGAAAAGGAAAAGAAAATGAAAATAAATATATCATCAAAGGGGCCACTCGGTATTGAGTATTAGGCATGTCCTCTGGAGGACTCAAATCTGACCGTCAGCACGATGTACCTTACACGCATGCATTGGGATAGCCATTCTTCTATAATATTTTGATTTTTTTTTATATATATAATAAATTCATATTCTTTTTCTTTTACATTTCAACCCAATTCGTCCAATTTCAATTTTCAACCCTTCACAAACAGATCTGTAGTCATTTTTTCTTCTGAATTTGTTCTTCTTTCCTCTTATATTGTCACCGACGGTAAGTTTCCATTAAAACTTGTAAAAACATTTGTTGATCCTCTTACACGGTTTGAATTTTGGATGTGATGAGCATGATAATTTCTTGCAGGGTTTTTGATTTGTGATCGACCCATCTCAGATCTGCTTCTGATTGTTGTTTAATTTTGTTGTTGAGGCGTCTTCTGTGTTTAATTAGAAACCGTGCAGTATTCGTATTTAAGAAGAAACTAGGTTAAAGCGGTGATTTCAGATTATTCAATTTTGTTTTTAACTGGATTAAGTACTTTATTTGGTGCTTAGAATATGGGAACTTAGCTTATGTGGACCAGAAGTGTTAGAATGGAATTGTAGAATTGTGTTTGATATTAATTTGCATATGGCGTTTCTAATTCTTTTACATTATTGCATCTGCAATGTGCTCATTTATCCAAAGAACTATGGTGTTAATGTGTCTATACATGCTATTTGAGGAAATGTTTAGCTGAAGATTTTTGTGTTGATAACCTTAAGTTTCTGGGATTTTTTGGTGCTGTTTTTGTGATCAGCGCTTTAAGACATTCAAAATGGAGAGAATAATGTCTTTTATCTTGATATATCGTTCACTAGCCCTGCAATTATAGTGCATATAAGAGGGGTTTTTGTTACTTTATGAGTGACTAGAGTATAATGTAAATTTTATTCCGTGAAATAAGATTGGGTCCAGGCTACATTACTTTTGAATTTATTCTTATGGAAATGAAAATGATATTTCTAAGATCACAAATTGCCTTTTTGTTTCTCTCTGTATCCGTATGCTTTCCAGTTGCTAAACAAAGCGCGCTGTGTTTCTCTGATGTCTCTTTCATCAATGCATGTATGAGTTCAGTCCTTAGGAAACTACTGGTGGTTTGTCTAATTGAAGTATCCTATGCATTTCTAGGATTCCGTAGTTGATTTCCATGGACAGCTTGGCAGGCGATGGCCCTTCAACAGCAGCAGCAACATTGAACCAGAGGAGGCACGAACTATCGAAGCTTTTCCAGTACTACTTAGATAAATCTACACCCCATGCCCTTTATCGTTGGATTGGGACCTTTGTTCTAGTCCTTTTTTATGCCCTGAGGGTTTACTATGTTCAAGGGTTCTACATTGTTTCCTATGGTTTGGGCATCTACATATTGAATCTGCTGATTGGGTTTTTGTCTCCCCTTGTTGACCCGGAGGTGGAACCTTCAGAGGGACCTACGCTGCCGACTAAAGGTTCAGATGAGTTCAAGCCTTTCATTCGTCGCCTCCCAGAGTTTAAGTTTTGGTACTATTTCTTTCAGTATTTGGACTTGTTTTTTTGTTTTCTTGAGGTTTATCTTTTTAATTATACCAATTGTAAATGTCATGTAGGTAAAAATTTCGTTTCTTCATAGTAGTAATGCATTCAGGGCTATCAGCTGTCAGCACGTGTTTATATGCATAGTGATTTTATATTCTGATTTTCGGCATATTGCTCTGTTGATTGGATCTCTGTCCATATATTTCTTAAACCATGGAAAGTTCAGGAAAAGAGAATGCGTTACCAACAAACATGGCTGCGAAGTTGGATGGTCAGCAGACCTGATTTGCCCATAGGAGCTTTTATACTGTCTCTGAGTATCACATGCCATATTGTGTGTTCAAATTTCAATAATGATAAAAGCTATCTTCTGATATAATTCACAGACAGTCTTAATTCAAATAATCAGTGTGTGGTTCCGTTGGCTCTTCAGTGCGAAGTCTTACGATCTGACAAACTCTAGCTTATGTCCAGGGAAGTTCCGTTTCTTTCTTGATATCATAAATATGAAGTATTATGCCTTTCTATCAATAGGAAATGCTATTGTTCCAAAGGCATCAGAAATCAGGGAGTAGGTTGAACTCTTTCTTGTCATATTCTTTGATCAGTTTTGTTACTTTTATATGAATGAACTTACTGCGTTCTGTAGATTTGATAATGTTTGCAAATTTACTCTGTCTATATGTGAATGTTGCATTATCCAGCTACTTGGATCAGTTCGGTCTTTCCATTAGATCTGATATGAACATGTTGCATATTCTTTTGGTTTCAGGTATGCCATTACAAAGGCTTTTTGTATAGCATTTTTGATGACATTCTTCTCCATGTTTGATGTCCCTGTCTTTTGGCCTATCTTATTGTGCTACTGGATTGTTCTGTTTGTACTCACGATGAGGCGTCAAATCACACACATGATCAAGTACAAATACATTCCATTCAACATTGGAAAGCAGGTGAGATAAAGAAATAGTATATCTTCACATCAGTGCTTCTGCTACAAAATTAAAGGAACTTTTTTCGTTTTACTTCTGTGTACTCATGCCCAGCGTGACACTCTTCGTGATTTTAGTTTATTTTTGTCAAGAGTTCCTCAAAAACATTGTTTATGCGTGTTCTTCTTTCCTTTTTAACAGAAGTATGGCGGGAAAAAACCTTCTACGAGTAGTGCCAGCAGTCCCCGA
Organism: Nyctanthes arbor-tristis; assembly: GCA_963692815.1. Taxonomy (NCBI): domain Eukaryota; kingdom Viridiplantae; phylum Streptophyta; class Magnoliopsida; order Lamiales; family Oleaceae; genus Nyctanthes; species Nyctanthes arbor-tristis. The sequence continues at coordinate 702 of CAVNYN010205203.1, read as the reverse complement.
GCAGACTGAATTTCAGCCTGGCTATCAGAATTTTATTTGATGAATTTGTGTTGTATGCAAACAATATAAAAATGAACACGAATAGAGTTGAAAGGATGTAGTTCAATGGTTGATTCATGTTGAAAAGCAGCCTAAGATGATAATTCTGCCTTTTTTGTACTGAAATGAAGCCTTACCATTTTCGATGTTTTAGTAGCCACTAGAAAAGCACATAATTTATTTTTTATCCTCACATATCAGATTGAATAATAAAAAGAAAGTAATCTTATAGAGCACCATTGGCGCTTAGCTTGACTCCACATGGCATTATATACTAAGTAGTTTATATATGTATACCTGTAACTCCACCTATATCATTCACATTTGTTGCCACGTAAACTAGTACTCAACACCGCTGGTGCTCTTTAATATTATTCTAAAAAGAATATCTTTTGATAAAACCTTGGGGTTAAATCGAACCTGATAAATTGAACCACAGCCGTACAGATTAATGAGAGAAGGAATGGAGGAGGTAGATCATTGCAATTTGCAAATAGAATGCAGAACGGTTAAGTGTTAGTGGGAATACAACATGGCAAAAAACTAAAAAAATGCTTAAAGGCGCTCTCAACACAGCTAAAAACTTAATAATTGTTTAAAGAAGGTGCTTTATTCCTCAGCTGCGACGTACAGAACAAATTTCTTAGATGACAATGAGGACGA